>JARGYA010000410.1:0-119154 GCA_029204335.1 Mycena vulgaris | reverse complement strand
CGATGAGGAACGGATCCTCCGTTCCTCTCAGAGTGATGCCGCCTTGGACTCGCCAGTGGGTTCATGGGACTCCTTCACCTTCGCGAGGGACTCTTCCCCCCGAGGCCTCCGACTCAGCCTCGGACTTCCTAGAGTCCTCCACTCCTCCCACCTCCGTCAACTTGTCCGTCCACTCTCGAGGACGACGTCAACCCCAAACTCATCCAGCCAACCGACGTCTTCGACAAAGGCCCCTTCGTCACGACGCGCACCATCGTCCGCCCCACGCCGCGCTCGCCCCTCCTCCCCGGTGCTTCTCGCGCCCCTCGAGCCCAGTGACCTCGCGCCCAGCTCGCCCATCAACTTCACCGCGCTCAACTGCTTCTCCAACACGACGCGTTTGCGCTCGAGCTGGACCACCTGCAGGCGCAGCGCGCGCGCGAGCTCGCGGGCCGCGCAGACGTACAAGTCCACGTCGCCCGCATGATCTGCACCGAGGTCGAAGCTCCCTGGATCGTGCAAAAAGTTGCGCAGCCCGAAGGCTTGCGCCGGCGCGCGATGGAACCCCGTGGCATCGTTTCATCATCTCCTTGAAAGCATTCATCGCGCAAATATCCCTCATTAATCCATAGACTAATTTTTTGCATCCTGTATTCTCATCTCATCTTTCACTTCTCAATACATTTGACGCGTTCTACACGACGCGTTCTCGATATAAATCAACACGATCGATCGGTCACTGTTTACGTGTGACAATTGTCCCTTCGATTCAAGATGTTACTACTGTACAAAGAGATAGGCATGGTAGAGATGAGGTACAAGCGTTCGTGTACTGTTCTGTTGGTACAAGTCCTCTGTTTTCGTCTCCCTTTCCGTTACATCCCCAATTTGCTCGCGAAGAGCTCAGAGAACTTGTCCTCGTCGACGTACTCCGTCAGGTTCGCAAAGACCTCGTCCCTTGAGCGCGCTGATACGGATGAGCGCCTGGACGCCGATCTTCATGCCCTCCGCGCTGGTGATGGGCATCTTGCGCATAGCGAGCGCGAGGTACGCGGGCCCGAGCCACTCCTCGACATTGTACCGGTGGCCCAGCGCGATCTTGTCTACGGGGCCGGCACACAACGCAAGCTCGTTGATGGCGAGGCGACGGATGTCCATCATTCTCCACCTGTCCGCCAGAAGAAGAACGGAGCTCCACTCCTCCGGCGTTTCGCACTCGAACCTCCGAGTAGTCCCTAGACGACAATCAGCTACGTGGACAGAAGGGAAACGCGAGGACGCACAAAGGGTACAAGACGGAGAGGAAACGCTCGAAATCGATCTTGGACTCCGTCATGTAGTAGGGCTCTGAGCCAGACCACACGCGGGCGGGGAAGTTTTGCGCCCGGTTGAACAAATAGCGGTGAAGCTTGTAGCGCGTTCCTTCAACTATACACGATGGTTAAACCACTAGATATAGCGAGAGGATGTCTGGGCTTACCTGCACGGTCAGGTTACCATCGTCATACCAAAAGCGCGGATGTCTCGGCGAAATAGATTCGTCCCATGCAGCCCATTCAGAGTCGCCAGTGGGCTGATATGCCAGGGGAGGCTGATATGCCAGGGGAGCGTGCGAGAAGGAGGGATATTTGGGATAGTTGTTTGGCCAAGATGATGTCTGGTTCGCCAAGGTGTCCCGGGCTGCTTCGCCCAAGGCGTTGCAGGCTGGTTCGCCCAAGGAGACATCGCGGGCTGGTTCGCCCAAGCCGGCGCGGTCTGGTTCCAGTTAGCAGCAGGGAGGAGGCGGAGGAACTTGCGGAGCATTTGCCCAACTCGGACCCGGAGCAGGGCCCCAGGTAGGAGGTGCCGGTAGCGCTGAAAACCCGCTGCCACCTTGTCCAATGGAATATTGGGCATCGCGCCCCAAACCCCAACGCCGGGAGTGCTGGGCATCCCACTACCGATCAGGTCGGGCATCATAGGGCCGGGGCCGGGAGCTTCTTGGCAGACCTGGGTCGGCGGAAAGAAAGGCGTCGTACCAGGAATATTAGGGGGGATATAGGGATAAAAGGCATTGTCGACCGTCGTCGCCGAGCTTGAACTCGACGTCCAGATCGAAGGGGCCTGACGGTGGCGGTTGCGCCGCCTGGTAGGCGACGTGGATGCAGGAGCAACGGGCGTGCGATAGTGGCGGCGCCTGTTACTGTTTGTGACTGTGGGCGCCTGGATGGAAGTAGGTGTGATTCCGTGGACCTATACTTTTGGTTAGTTAAGGTCGGATGTACGAAAGCACTGAATCCTTACGAGGAGGGCCTGAGTACCATCGCGTGGGGCCGCTTCGGTAAACGGCGACGGATTCCGGGGGACGTACGTCGCCTGAGGGGAGCGACAGCGATAACGCCGAGGGGAACGAGAACGAGAACGGTAGCGGGTGCCGCGAGGAGGCGTAGGCTGTTGCACCACCACGACGGGCGGCGGGGTATGCGTATGACGAGAGTGAGAACGAGAGCGCGCCTCAATAACAAGTGTATGAGGACGAGGAGAGCAAGAGCGAGAACCAGAATTGGAAGAGCGAGAGTAGGAGTAACGAGTATGAGCAGGAGAATGGCGATGAGGGGTACCAAGAGCGCCGTAATTGTTGCTAACAGAAGCACGAGCATCGTGGATAATAAACGCGGGAGGGCTGCGACTCCGGGAGTGGATGATTATGGGCGAGCGGCTACGGGGTGAGTGGCTGCGACTGCGGCTACGGCGCGAGTGGCTGCGACTGCGGCTACGGCGCGAGTGGCTGCGACTGGGCCGCGTGCAGTCTGAGACGACGATAGGATAGCTACGGCTGGGACTGATAGAGCGGCAGGGTATGCGGTCGGGTATGCGCATGGGAGGACCACACGTCCGAGTCGAGTTGCCATATACCACAACAGGAACAGACGAGGTAGGTTGCCCGCTACCGGTGCCACACATCCCCGTCCCGGTCGTGGTCGATTTACCGCGAGCGTCGACGCCGGCCGAAGAGTTGCTGTGAATTGTCCCATTGACGATGATGCGAGAGGGAGAGTAGCTGCGGCTGCGACTGCGACTGCGACTCCTAGAGGGAGCTGCGACGACGATGGGAGCAGGCACAAACCAATCCCTTTTACGCATCGGGATGGCGCACATCGGCGGCGTGACAGGCCGGGCGGCAGGCGAGGGAGATTGGGGTGGGCTGCCGTGATGGCGTTGCCCACTGCTGCCCGTGACGACGACGACCGGCTTGGAGGAGGGCAGCATGGTGGGCATGGTGGGACTGGTGGGCACGGCCATGTACTCGTTCGGCGACCTGGACCTACTGCGTGATTGCCGTGAGGGGGAAGGGGAATACCGATACCGGCGAGCAGTGCGAACGGGCTGGTAGACGTTCGGCTGTGGGACTGGCGTCGGAAGGTGCGAGCTAGGAGTGACCTCCACTACGCCCCGCCTGTACGGACTAGTAGACCGCCTGCGCGAGGAACCGCTGAGGACAACGGCGGGCGTCTGGGCCTGCGCGAGGTGGCGGAAATATGGGTGCGGGGCAGACGAGGGTTCTGTGTACTCTGTAACAGTGCTCAGCCTTCTGGGGACGATGGATGGAGTGCCGGTAGATTCCAGTTCATGGAGATTGTCCTGAGGGGAGCGTGGACCGAACAGGCCCTCATCCGGTTGGGTGGGCTGTCGGGTGCGCCCAAAAACTCCCCAGGGATCGTACCCCCCCTGGCCCCCCTGGCTCGTTGCCTGGTGGAGGAGATTCTTGTCATTGCGTTTCGAGGGCTCGTGCGCTGTACCAACGACGCCGATGCTGGCCGCTACACTGACAGGACGGGACTCGGGATTCATACGGACGTGGGTGGGAGGCTGAGCAGGAGAGGGTTGGTTGCTAAGCTGCACACCTGGAGACGATAGCTGCTCGCCCATGGGGAATCCATTAGTGTAATTGGGGTAATAACGACGGCCTTCGATGGCGAAATCATAGAAGTTGGGGCCACTGAGGTTGGAAGGCTCGGGGAGCTGAGCCGACGTTGGTAAGTTGGGAGGTGACGGTGAGAGTACCAGGATGCCAGAGCTGGAGCTGGAAAAACTTGAACTCGAACGCGAAAGGGAGCGTCCGCGTTCTGGCCCATCGTAATAGTTCTTGGATGACGCTACACTGTGCGATGGCAATACCGTTGCTGACGACCCATGTGAGCTTGCTGGTGGCAGAGTGAAATCTGGGTCGTGTAGCCGTCAACAAAGAATCCATGCAGTAGGTTAGGACTGCAACTCACCACTGGGAAGGTACATTGTTGTGGCAGGAAGCAAGCTGAGGAATGGAGCAAAAGATCCGCGCAGGAGATAAGGTGGCTCGGGCGCCTATTGTGGGCGCTCGTCCACTTACGCACGGACCACACCCCTGGCACGGGCATGCCGTGTTGCATCCCAATAGCCGCCGCCGCCACAGCATTTAGACCCATTCAAGGACATTACTTCACACCGTGCACACCGGAGAATGGAAGGCGACAGAAGGCGACATGACAAGTGATACAGATCAAGTACTGACTCACAGGATTCCAACACGATTGCGCCCTCAAAACTTGCTCGTAAAGTGGGCGCTCGGCGGGCATTGGCATCTGCTTCCTCGTGTACAAGCCACGCGTTTAATGTCCAGCGGCGGCCATATATCCTACCGGCTACTCCACTGCTCGCTGTAAACTGCGACGCATTCAACGACTCTGAAGAAGCTATATCTGTTCTCATCGCCCTATACTACTATGCTGCGGTATCCGGATCCGCAGTCCCTTCTTCCGGTATTGTCTTTCCCGCTCTACTGGCTCGCGCGTCAATCAGGCAACTCCAGCAATGACTCGACATGGGCCTGGTGCGATGCTCCGAGATTAAATCACGGCGGAACGCTTTGTGTAGTTGCGCAATAGAAACGGATACCTCATGCAACTCGACGCTTCCGAGACGACTCCGCTCACGAGTTGCCGATTTATGACAGGAAGTCCTGCTAAACGAGCTCTTATATTCCAGCAATTGGACGACTCCAACTTTGTTCACATCTCTCTGCCTGCATGCAAGAGCACAGATCATTCCTGTGTTTCATTTCGTCGGCATGGATGATGGCCAGACGAAGTTTACGTGTTTCAATTTTGTTTTATATCGGCTGCTTACAGCTGCAGAAATAAAAACGCACAGGATCGCGACCGGGGCGGGATACATCGAAACTCAAGCAATGATCCAAGCCTCATGGGACGCTCCGAGATTAAACCACGACAAACGCTGTAGCTGCACATCTAGAATAAGACAGCTCATGCAACTTGATGCTTCCGAGACGACTCCGCTCATGAATTGCCGATTTTATGACAGCAAGTCCTGCCAACTCTTATTCCAGCAATTGGACGACGTGAAAAACTTTGCCTGCATGCAAGAAGCACAGCTCATTCCTGTGTTTCATTGTTTTGTACTTACAGCTGTAGAAATAAAACGCACAGGATTGCGACCGGGCGGGATACATCGAAACTCAAGCAATGATCCAAGCTTGATGGACGCTCCGAGATTAAACCACGACGAACGCTGTAGCTGCACATCTAGAATAAGACACCTCCTGCAACTTGACGCGGGATGTTCCTGGTGCGTCCCTTACAAACTCAGCCTTTTTCCCGAATTTTCCCGTGTCGTTGAATTTTTTGCGCATGTGGTCGAAATAGCCCAAATGCCTCCAATTGAGTCGTCCAGGCGAGTAGAAAAAAATCATGGAGCGTAGGCGATGGACTTCTATTTCGATAGAATTATTTGCAGCATTTTGGAATGGCAAGTTCTCACTCCAAAAGCGCATCCCGACGCACCCAATCACCCGCCATCAGATCTCAACTTACCAACCCTTTTATCTACATACGGGGTGCTGATTCTACATAATTATGCAGTCAAGAGATCCCCGTCCAATCTCCGTCACCCTCGAACCATACAAAACAAAATTGAAACATGTCGGCGTCGTCAAGAGAGCTTGATCGGGACTGGACGGAGCCCGAATCATGCAGTCCCACCAAGCCCGCATTCCAAGTACCCTTTCCTCGTATATCATCTCGGTCTCTCCATCTTTCAGCACGACGTTCAACTTCCAATCATAGAGCGGGGCAGAGGAACAAAATCGACTCGATTTGGGCAAATTTTCCTTCCCGATGCAAGCCCTAGGGCCGAACCCAAACTCCGGGTTGTCGTGTTCCGTACCAGCGAGAAGGGATGTACTTGTCCCGGTTCCGGAAAGTAATTCGGATTGTGATCTATAACCGTGCCAGTGTCATTGACTGACAAGGAAACTAAACAAACATCTATAACAACGCGCGCCCTTTTGAAAAGCCACGGAAGCCTTCCTAGAAGCCTGGGCGGCTTTATGCCGCCGGGTGCGCAAACCTTCACAGTCACGGTCTCCATGACGTCTCTAGGCATTAATAAAAGTGCAGCCATAATCGGCTTGATAAGATAGCCATCACATCGAAACCTCTTGCATGGAGGCATAATGTGGTCAAAATTGTTCACGTCGTCCAATTCCTGGAATACGACTTAATATGAGGGCTACTTGTGGACTGTTGAATAAACGCACAGGATCGCACCCAGGCGGAAAAAATATGCTGGATCTCGGCGAAAGCGTTGTCCTGTTCATCCTGGTAGAGGGCCAATGCAAAACAGGCTCGTCACGAGCACGCTCGCGCTTGTTTCTGGAAGTACAGTGTTGAGTGAATAGCCCATATAAGCAACCCAGAAATGAATGAAAAGTAGTCTGTTTTGACACACACTTAATCCCCGGCCAGGGTATATTTACCAGATCCATTGGAGGCATTAACTACCGACTGAAAATATCGATATTCTGATCCATGTCGTCCTCGAGGGAAAGATCTTGCTTTTGCGCGCCAGCACGAGATTGCCCATGGGCCATGAGTGGGATAACATTAGGAATTCCAACTCCGCCGGCGCGTTGCGGTCCGGGCCGAATGAACATAACAGGCAAAGCTTGTTCGTGTTTGCCGCGATACGCTTCATTCTCCATCATTCTCCTCTCTTCACAGTTCAAAAATGTCACAGATCATCCTCTCCGCCAAGTCTGGTAGTGACTGGACAGACAGCGAGTTGCAATGCATTTAACATCACCATCGACACCCTAGATTCCACCCTCTTTCTTTGGAGCCGCTTTACCTGCTCCACCAGTGGACCTTGAGTGGACCCTATCTTGCTGGACAACCGTACACGTCCTTCCGGACAGATCTCCAAGGAAAATCGGCTCTTTTTTAGATACCTCGAAGACGCCAACCAGGCCGTTTTCCATCCGGGCCGCCCACAGAAAGCGCCGTTGAAGACTTTGCCGCTTTTCTCCTCCGGATGTTGGACTACGACGAGCGTGAGCGTATGTTGGCATCACGCCTGGAGATCAGTTTCATGATGTGCGGGGCAGAAGGTCGACGCCAAGCCCGATGTGGTGATAAGGGGTGCAACAGGACAAGGTGCGTGTTGTCGATCTCGGGAAGATATATAAAAATGATGAGCACCACCTTACTTGTCGTTGGACGGCGCTGAGCCTCAACTTAAATCGCAGAGGCCGTTGCCGCCTACTATGCGAATAACAGACAGCCGCAGCGCTGTTTGGATTGACCCCCAGTGACCAGCAAGGTCTTCGCGGGCATCGTCATGTCCGGAACCGCCCTACATTCCTACAAGATCCCTATCTCCTCAGAGTTGTCACTGCCATCAGTAGAGCGCAGTACCCATCCGAACGCCCACTGTTGTCAGAAACTCGTTCCTCCTGTCCCCAATTTGCACCTGGTACCATCAACGAGGGAATGGTCCCTTTGGAGAACAGGCGCGTCATCTTCCAGTGCCTGGCGGCGTTCAAACAGGTCAGTGTAGTGGTTTGGATAATGTAATGTACCAACAACTGATTTATCTTTAGTTCATGGCTTAATTCCCGGTAGAAAGGGGTCTTGTGATTTGCCATTGGCCTATGTAAATTGTACAGAATTCTGCCAAACATTCCAAGCTCGGTCGATCTCGTGGAGCCTTTGAAGCACCCGTAAACCTCAAAAAAGATATGCAATATCCTCGAATGCAACCCACGTCCATTCCTTAAATTTCAAAGTTGAATAACAGTTTGGAATAAGGGATTATAAGGGCTACTGTACGATTGTAGAAACAAAAACGTACAGCCGGGCGGAATATATCAAGCAATGACCCAAGCCTCGTGGGAACACCGAGATTAGCACGGCCTCGTCGCCGTTCTCGCGTTTCCGTGCTGTCGCCGCCATAATCCTTCCGACAACTGGTGGTGGGTCGAATTTCTCGCTTTCTGCCAGATCTTGCAATATGAAGCTAGATACAAATTATAAAAATATGCGTATGAGCCTGCCGTGCTGGCGGTATCACTCAGTCGGCGCAGAGAAACGCGATTTCCAGTTCGATGTCATCTGCATCCCTCCGATGGCGCCTCCCCTTGGCTAAACGAGTGCCTTGATACACCATGGGCGAATACCAGAGGGGGGACTGTGCGACGAGCCACAGAACTGCCGCGCGGGTATCCATGTTTCCTCTGTTGGCCAACTGCCTAAGATTCAGGACAAGCCCCGATACCTATCGCAGTTTAGTCGAGCCGAATTTTATCTATTATTTATAATAAACAACTCACGGAAAAGGAGTAGATTGCGGTGAGCCATCTGCCAGAGAATGAGTCAGTGCTTTAGGGTCCCTTGCATCACTTACGGCTGTGCCATGTTCAACAGTGGGCCATGGACGAGGAGACTGAGTAGAGTCGACGCAAGAACGATCGCTGGCTCCCATTTAAACAATTGTCCCGATTTCAATCACCAGGACTTCGTACCAAAAATTCTGTCAAGAAGATCAGGTCAGTATTCCAAGATATTAGTTATATAATAGAGTCATACTTACAGGAAAAAGAATACAGAACCATCCCGAATGAAGGAAACAAACAAAGGCGACAAGGTTTTCATTTCCTTCAGAGTAGATAGCCGCCAACGACCGTCTTCGAATAATTTGGCAATGGTAAGCAGGAAAAAGATGACTGGGCACAATCCCTAAACTCAGCAAAGTGCAGAAGTCAGAGCTACGTCGAATGGCTTACACTGAATCACGAGCGTTGGAATCCTATAGAAATATTAACTTGGTGTCTCGCGAGATATCCTTCGAGTTTCCAGACTGACCAGGAGATGAGAGTGAAATGAGTGTCAGGATTTGAAAGGCATCCGGGCCATATATCGACGGGAGCAGGGAAGACTTCGCGCTCGGTTGATATAGCCGCCTTGATACAGACATATAATTCCAGCTTCGAAATATCTCAACCAAAATTGAACTTGAACAGTGAATCGCATTTACCGAGAATTCGCCTGAACCCAGCCATTAGCAACGGCTAAAAAACTGTCAAGACACCTTACCAGAAAACAGAACAAGAAGGAATACAAGGACTACAATTCAACCGTTGAACATGATCGCGGAATGAAAACTAAATGGTGGTCACCTGCTTTTTTCCCATACATGGCATTGAGCCGGAGAATGAGGATGATATTCACTACAGTGGAAAAAAGGATGTCGCCGCCCCTGCCAGTGAGTAAGACGTCAGAGGTTTTAGACTCGAAATGACGAAGCACGCACATGATGAGATACCAGAACCATACTTGACAGCTTTGGAGACAATCAGTTCAGTCCACGGAAGGTAACTAAATCTCAACGAACAACTATAATGAGTTCAAAAACATGATGTAAGTATTGAAGAAAGTCTGTTGAAGCGTGTCAAGTGCTCACTTTGACCGAGAGTTGAGTTTGTATGGATACTGTTGAAAGAGTCTGGTCGACCGACAATAGTTTATGTATAACAGCATGGACTCACCCGTGAATGCCATGCTTCATATTGAATTTTGTCAGAGAGTACTGAGTCAAGGGAAGCATTTTGTCTCACATAGTGTGAAGGAGGCCATAATAGCGGCCGAAAATATACAAAACTTTCGGAATGGACCATTTAGACCTAATAAATAACGTTAGATGCGTTGAGACTCGCCCTAGGCAGGACGCACTTCCAAATGTGTTTTTACCTATTCATTTGTGAGATTTTTAGAAGCAGGAAGCTATGGACACAGACCTCCATGTCGAATTTAGACATAATTTCATAGATCATGAATGTGATCGCCGATACTGGTATTGTCTTGTTGGCAACGCTGCAGAGACGACAGGATAAGTCCAGAGACTGACTAGCTACATAGTTCGAGGTTTGCGTCTGCTCTAGAGCTTCAAAAAGTGCTTGGAGCGCTGCTTGCTCGGAGGTTGACATGAGGGGCGGGGGTGGTCGTGGGTCCTATCCTTAGCCAGGGTTTCGGGGCCTCATATAGGAGAACGTGAAGCATTCCAACACGGCTGCTTACACCGGTGATTGTGCATACATGCGCCCACAGATGATTTGGCAGAACTGAACTGTCTGCACGGCCGGACACTGCCGGACATTCCAGCCGACGGTGATGGAGAAGACCATCCGTACATTTTATCGTTGGCATCTCGGACGGGAGAAGGATCGCACGAAACGAAGGGCCCTGTAATCATGGTTCTTGCTTAGCGAACGCCGTAACGGATCCAAGCAAATCTGCATCGCCGAGAAAACAATACAAAAAAATGGATGTGTGAGCATCGGCTAGTGTCGTCTAGAAAGTTTGAGTGGGACTGGACCGAGTCCAAATGCAGTCCCGACCAGGCTCGCATTCCCAAGCACCCTTTCCTCGTATTCTATCACGGTCTCTCCATCTTTTAGGACAATATCCAACTTCCAATCACGGAGGAGAAGGCAAAGGAACAAAGTCGACTCGATTTGGGCAAATTTCCTTCCGATGCAAGCCCGGGGACCAAAACCGAATTCAGGGTTGTCGTATTCCGGGCGGCCGTACCAACGAGAAGGAAGGTACTTGTCTGGTTCGGGGAAGTAGTTTCGGATTGTGATCTACAATCGGCGTCGGCTGACAAGTACTAGGAACAGACATGGGGGCTCACGAATGGCGATGTCATCCACAACAACGCGGGCACCCTTTTGAAAAGTCACGAACCCTTCCGCTGGGTGCGTAACTTTGACGGTCACATTTTCCATGACATCTCTAGGCATCAGTAAGAGTGCAGCTGCGAATGTAATTAATGGAGTCTTTACTACGCACACAAAATGAAACATACGAATGAGACGTTGCGCCTCTTGCATGCAGGCAGAGATGTGAACAAAACTCTTCACGTCGTCCAATTCCTGGATAAGAGTTGATCTGAGGGCTACTCATAGTCGCAGAAATGAAAAAAATCGCACAGGCTCGCGCCCGGGCGGAATAATATGTTGGATCTCGGCAAAAGCTTTGTCCTGTTCGTCCTGGTACAGGGCTAAGCAAACTAGAGTTGTCACGAGCACGCTCGCGCTAGTCTCTGAAAGAATAGACAACTCAATAAACGGCGGACGATAGAAATTAAATACTAACCATTACCAGCAAACATAATCGAGAGCATGTTGGCCGTCTTGCAGCTATGTGAGGAAAGAAACATTGAGTTAGTTTTTCTGTGACATACCACTTCATCTCCCGTCCAGAGTGTATTTAGCAGAGCCATCGGAGGCATTGACGAGCCGACTGAATATATCGTTATTCTGGTCCGTTTCGTTCTCCAAAGAAAGATCTTCTTTGCGTGTCAGGACTAGTTTACCCATGAGGTGGATAACACTGTTCCACCGCTCGGTCAATCTCGTGCAGCCTCGAAATGGCTTATAAGCTTCACACAAAAAACGACATCAGAAACAGCTCACTTTTTGATGGGCAAGTAGTACGCCCATCGCCGGCAGGATGAAACGGGGGATTAAGTCTTGGAAGCAATTGAGAGTGCGTCTTCCAGAGCGGCAAGTTGCGGAATTGTCGTTTTCTGGTTAATCCAGGAGACTGGCAGTCCAAAGCCACATTTGGCCATGATTATGAAAGTAAACTGAAGGGTATGAGTTGCGGGACAATAACTGACGAGGTGAAAAATTACCCGGAGGATGATAGGATTGATTTCCGGAATCAAGATCTCTTCTTCACTTTCCCAGCCTTCCACTGAAGACATGATCTTATAGGTGCCGATTGACTCGGCGGCGACGAGAGAGTAGCTAGAAACGAAGTTAAGAAGTGCCGGCACGGACTGGGAGTCCAGAAGCGCGTACTTTCGTGCATTAAACGCAGGGACAACAATTCTTCTGTGTCTTTTCCACATTTCTCCACTTGAGGATGCAATGCTATCGCCCCAAATTCTAAAAGTATCGGAATGATGGAGAGTAGATTGGACAATCAATAACCCACTTGGCAGTCGTTAATTCCAGGGGTTTTACTAGTTTCAACAACTTTTCCTTCTTGCCGAAAGTTGCTTCATCACCTCTACAGAGCCAATATAGTAACACACGGACGCCCAACCAGTAAAGGGACCATTGAGATGACATCGTGTTGATGATTGGAAGTACGCTGTCAGAACGGTCAATATCACCCGTAAAAAAAACTCGTTGACAGACCAGTTTTGCGCCATATCCAAGGCCACAGATAGCCCTGGTTCCACCTTTACAAACGATTGACGAGTGAGAAACGATGAAAGGCCTGTGGAGAGACTATTTTCCAACCAGTAAGAGTCGGAATCAAGGATCCGATCGGGCTCTGAGGATCAAAAAACTGGTCTAAGCCTGGTAGATGATTGTGGAGCTGTAGAGGACGGCATAGTGGTAGATTCTACTAGAGACAATGAAACGGCTCAACGGACGTTCAGAGCAGCAACATATCGTGTATACACACGTGAAAACGCCGAAGGGACAGCAAAACCAAGAACAGCCGACCACATGAGAAAGGCGACTGAGGTGGTGGAAAGGAAGAGACTAGAGAGGAGACTTAAATCTGGTGTTTGCACCAGTCCACAAGCGCCGGTGGGTCCACTGGTGCTTCTCACATCAGACATCGTGTTTTCCGAGGTCCGCCGCGATGCTGTGGCAGAAATGCTGTCGCCGGTCCTACGCCGGTCGGCGCCAGCTATCGGCGGACCTTCTCTACGACCCTGAGAGCGACCGATTGTGGGCTTCTGTGGGCCATAGGTCGGCGGCCAACCGGCTGGACGGACTGGCGACCACAAATTTGGACGGATTCGCATTGGCGCGGCAATCACCGCGCAATGCCGGCGGCATGCTCTGACCATCACTCAGACTCCTCCTAACCTTGCTCTAACCACGAACCCGTGAATCGCGAGTCGCGATATCCAACATAGTTATCGTGCGCACAATACCACATGGTGTGGGTAGTCCTTAACAAGTCTTAACCGCATTTGCTTCGGAACACCGCCGCGAACCTGATTCATTCCTTCGAAATACGAAGAACTTACTGATTCATTTCTGTGGGCGCATCTGGTCGACTTGAAACCCTACGCTTGACGGCACCCACTTCTTAATCATCTGTAAATCCGGCCTAGCGCAGAACTCTGAATTCGAAGGTCTATTCAACAGATTGTTGGCTGGAGTAAGACTTCTGACTATAAAAAGTCGACCCGAGACGATATTTGATCATCCATGCGGAAAGCTTCCTTCGATACTATGACTGAAAGCTGTCTTTCCCCCTACCTTCTTTCTCCTACTGTTATTCTACTTTCTTTGATCGTCATGTTCTCTCTCTTCAGAATGAAAGCAAGGCATGGTCAAACTAGGGACGACATCCCGTCTCTCTACACGGGATATCTCGGCTCGTGGCTCGCAGTTCTAAACAGAGTCTCAGCCTTCCACACAATGATACAGGGAGGGTACGAGAAGGTATGGCATGATGTGTTCTGTCGGTCACGGTCAGAAAAATAACATTACCTGCAGTACCGAGGCGGATTATACAAGCACCCCCAGCTTTCCAACGTCCTGTTCCTTGTTACAGGAAGGTACATCGCGGAGCTGGTCCGTGCACCTGACAATGTACTGTCCTTGTTCCAAGCGGTGGATGATGTGTGTCGGCTATATTCTTCCTCACATGTCAGAAAACTCATATAAGCACACAGTTCGTTCAATCACAATGGATTTTTGGACCACAGGTGTTGCAAAATCCATACCATGCAGAATTTATCACCAAGGCTCGTTGATTTTTGACTTAGAATTATAATGCTCATGCCCGATTGTATTAGGTAAGTCGTGAATTGGACGGGTTTTTCCCTTCAATGTACGAAGAGGTCGTCCATTCTTGTGGTGAGGAACTTGAGAAGGCACAGCATGGTGAGGAGTCTATGTTCCGTTTTTATAAATGTGTCCCGCTGACATGTATGATTTTACACCAGAGCCTCAGAATGTTCGCGCACTTCCCTTTGCGCTTGGATTGATATCTCGAATAAGCAACAGAGCCTTTGTTGGCTTACCATTAAGTATGTTAATGCAACTGGTCGATAATTCAAATGTTCAGGGCCATGTGCTCAGGCCGCAACGAGGAACTGATCGAGTTGGAGCTCAAGTTCACCGCTGAAGTCGTAAAAGCGAGTGAAATTATTTCCATTTTCCCGGTGTTCCTTAAATCGCATGTGTTCTCTTCCTCGACCTTAAAATCTAAGGCTAATTAGTCCCTTAGATTTGCCCTACGATTCCTGACTCGGATCAATACTCACGTGAAGGAAGCCACAAGTCTTCTCGCGCCACTCATAGCGCAGCGAAGGCGAGAGTCTATTGATAGATATCAAGTGTGTTAGTCGGATTGAATGTTGCCACTCGAACTGAGGTCAGTGTAGGGAGATCTGATCGACTGGGTCCTTCAACGGCTCCTTTGAATGAGAGGAACGATCTATCCGTTACTCTGCGCGTGCTTCACATGGTTTTTGCCTCCCTGCATACCACGGCAATGGTGAGCAGTAGCCTTATAGTTCCATGAATAGAGGAACTCACAAAAGTGCGTGCAGTCGTTCACCCCACAGCCTATATCATATCGCGTCCAAACCAGAGTACGTTGAACCTTTGCGACAAGAAATCGCGGAAGTGGTCCATCAATATGGATGGAGTAAGGAAGGGCTGGACCAAATGTACAAGCTGGATAGTTTCATGAAGGAATGCGCGCGATACAGTGGCCTCGGTTCTCGTGCGTATCTCATAAACATATTTTTCGCCAATTTGACGTGCAAATCCTCAGTTGGAATCCTAAGGAAATGTGTTACGCCGTTCGTCTTTTCCGACGGCAGCCGCATCCCATCTGGAGCGTCTGTGGCAGTACCGATGACTTGCGTCCACCTCGACCCCGACAATTATATCGACGCCTTGGAGTTCCGTGGCTTTCGGTTTCTTTCTCGGGATTCCAAGCCTGATCTACTGGTATCGACCAGTTGATAAGTTTTCTAACGTTTGGCCGAGGCAGACACACTTGGTAAGTACTACCTGCTATCGTAGACCAATTTCAACACGCTCTGATGCCTTATTTGCAGTGTATGTAGCCGCTCATCATGATGCTTTCGAACTGCAACAGACTCTCACCTTTGTCTCCTTTTAACAGCCCGGACGCTTCTTTGCTGCAATGGAAATGAAGACCTTGATGGCGCATCTGATCATGACGCACGATGTCAGTCTTGCAGACGGTGTTCGTCCGAACGACGAATGGTACGCAGGCATTCGGGTTCCAAATATCACCGCAGAGTGTGTCCAATTTCCATTCTCTTCGCGCCCTATTACTAATGTATTCTCCCAAACCAAAGAGTCATCTTCAGGAGAAGGAAACTATGGCTTAATCTTTATTTTATATGTACTCGAGCCATGTACCACTTGTTTTTATTCGTCTACATCTCCGGATCTTGCAATCATCAGCTTGATGCACTGCGCTCGCAAGAGAAGTGTACATCTGAGCTCGAATATCAATTCATGCGTTCTCTTTCCAGAACACAGTCTTTCCCCCGATCACAAAGCTCCACAGAATTAAGGTGATCACTCCCGACTTTATCAAGAAAGGGAATTATTAGCTGCGTAATGTAGTTTTACTAGCTTTTATCATTACTAGGACCATGTTCAGCATACATCGTGAAATTTCGTACGAGAATAAGAGGAAGTAAGCAAGGAGCAGCTTATGATTTCCGAAGGGTCAGTGCGATGTAAATTGTTCCCGACGCGTCTCCGTAGTTCAATTGACGCATTGCAGAGAGGACACGGAACCCATTCAAAACATCCACGCGGGCAAGCCCACTGTATGGCGTCCGGACTTGGCGACACGTTCGGAATACGCGGCCGTCAGCAGGCTTTGATACTGCGGCGGCAGCACCTCGATCGACAGCGGCTCCTGGAAGTGATTGTATATCGCCTCCAGGACGTCCAGCAGCGTGATTGCCTTGCCGCTCCGCTTGTACACGGTGGCGTACCCCCAGTGCTTCGTCCAGTACGATATCGTGGGCTTCTCGACGTAGATGCGGATTTTTTCGATGTGCTCGGGCACCGTGGCGGTCAAGTCCGTGGACCCGTGACTATCGTACGACTTGAAAGCTATCGCGGGAGGTGTAGAGATGTCCCAGTTCGGCATTGCCTGGTACTGAAAATTGCCAGAAAATGCAGGCATGGCGAAGACCATGACTGCACCGGCGTTAGAGAAGTAGTCCACGGCAATTGAGGGGTGCCGAAAGGCGATTGGAAAGGCAATTGTGCATGTGGGTACCAGGAATTTCCCCAGTCGTTTGAGGGGAGAGGACTGGACGCTCCCCAGGACGATAGTGAGAGTGGAGGAGCAGAGAATGTAGGGGTGTGCGGGAAGGTCCAAGGCAAAGCCGCCGGTGAGGAAAAGGGCGACAATTGCCAAGCATACGACGGGGAACTAAAATTCCACGAATTGGCTGTGGGCAGTGGTAAGAATTTTGGTCAGGATGGGATCATCAATGTGAGGCACATACATGGAATACGGGAGGTACGCCTCGAGCGTTTGTGTCTTGGAGGAGAGAATATGTTCATTGTGTATTTGTAGAGGTGATGAGCGTAGCGGGTCGTGAGATTCGTGGTACCAGTAGCACGGTGGGAAGACTATGAGGGATTTTGGGCAAGCCGAGTGTCCTGGGAGGTAACCCTTCAGCTTTAAGAACGCGCCGGTCCATTGTTCGTTTGCGAGAAGAATAACATGTTGACAGCTGAAATGCCGTCCAGCGGTCACCAAGAGCCTCGCGGGATTTCAGCAGATAACCCCAGAAAGCCGAAACTCCTTGTTGCGCGAACGAAACGCAGCTGGCGCCAGGTACACGCTCGGAGTCCGCGGAAGGTTGTTAAGGTAAGTCGGGCAAGACGCCGTCGGACAATGTGCGGCATTGTCTGGAACAAGAGCAACATGTGGCGACAAAAATCCTGGAAACAATCCCCGCAGGCGCGTTGCTCGCTGAATCCTTGTTGAGCATGGCAGATGGAAAGTGACAAGATGCAATCAACGTGTCCTTGTTCTGTTTAAGTTGCCATCACTCGGCGTCTCGGCTTAACCCTCAATACCAGTTGGACTCTCTTGTCTTCGTCGTCTGCTGCTGGTAACGCGCCGCCGCAATTTCGAACAATGTCAAATACATGGATGCAGTGGCGCTTGTCAAATCGAGATTGTGCTTCGGAAGGAAATCACTCAAACTGCAGAGGCCGAATGGTTGAATTCTCCGAAAAATGTAGCACATATGGGCAAGGGTAGATAGATAGCATTGGGATCATGAGCAGGAATTACCGAAAATTAAGTAGTTTTATGTCGTTAGAATGAAAGAGTTCAGTAAAAAGGTCGTTGAGCATAAACACGGCTATTCATCCACGGTTGAAAAGCGGCAGAACACATCAGTTGTGCAGGTGTGTATGGGAGAGCCGAAAATTTCGGCTGCGTAGAAGGGACACAGAATGGCTGCCATGCTGGCGTCGGCGCGGGAGCGCACGTATGGGTGCATTTTGGCGGCGAGAGCAAGGCGTCGAGGCGCTCTTGATGCTGCGGGCAGACGTCACAGAACATACATTTATTTGGGTGAGGGGCTTGAATAGGGGATGCCCTTCGCTCTGCGCTTCGATGGGTTCTCCGCGCATTCTGATGCGCCCGTCTTGGGGAACTCGAGGGATCACTGTCATGGGGTGATGAAATACGAACACCCTGGGTACGAGGACGAGGAAGAATTGGATGAGGACCGGAAGGAGCTGGGTCGGCAGATGGTGTAGTCTGCGAGGGTATCAACTGTGTAGGCACAGCCGGAGGAGTGAGTGGAGCAGTGAATGTGGGCAGATTAACGACCGGACGCCCGGGAGATGCCAAGGGCCCCAAAATTGGTGAGATCGACTGTATTTGAGGTGCAGTAAGAGGATCAACTGGAAGAGGGGTCATTGTGGGAGGAGGAGGAACGCGGCGCGGTGGTCTTCTAGCCGGTTGGTTGGTAAGATCGGCCAAGGGAGGAGAAGGAGGGAGGAGATCAGGGAGCTTCTTGTCCCGATTCATCGGAACTTTCCTGCGGCGGGCAGAGACAGCACCAGTCGTCCCATAGTTTGAGGGCGGCTGATTGTTTAGAGGGACGGTGGTAGCAGAGGGAGAACCAGGATTATTCCGTAGAATACCATGCGTAGGGGCCTGGAGACCTATATACTGATGTCGACCTTGATGCTCTGGGTCGCGAAAGTGAACATGACGGCCACTTCCCGGGGATCCTAGAAACATGGTCATTAGAGGCCGTGATTTGAAACGAGGGGGTGAGATACCGCAACATCGGAGAAGGTAATTCATTGATAGAATTTAGCATAAGGTGAACAGGAGACGTGATGAGAACGGCATGAGGCGGAAGAACCTTATAAGGCTGAGAATACAACAAGACAAGCAATAGTATGGCACACCGGGATACGGAGAGAACAATACACTCAAGAATATATATAAGGTCGCATCAGATCCTGTGGCAACTTCCAGCGGTATTGTAGTCTGTTGGGGAGTTTTGACCAAGGCAGACGCTCTTGCGTATCGAAGGTAACACAGAGAATAATGGCCTGAACCAAACAGAGGAACAATAACAAGGTATGCGCCCCTATGTGGTCTTGATCACTGTGGGCGCACTGTCACTGTGGGCGCAAAAGATGTCACGCTTGGATAAGTTTTGGATCGAAGAGTTTGAGGGTTGCGAGTCCGCTTTTTTAAGATAAATATTAAGGAAAATTGACAGTCGATGAGATTGGTGATCCTCGAGTCGGTGAAGACGTTTTTGAGGTGAGGGAGGTCGTCGTTGACTCTTGAGAGAGAGAATAGCACGTGCAGACGCAAACAGTCACATCACGGGTGAGCGTGACCCTGGTGTGACCTTCCTTGTTCTTCCGTCGCCGGGCCCGCGAAGCTCCGTTGATGTTCTTGTCTGTTCTTGTTCTAAACTGTGGCCACAATTCATTCCGGGGTCCTTCAAAATGCCATTGTTAGGGCCTTATAAGCATTAAGACCTTGTCTATCGCGCACTTTGACCACATAGTCTCTTGTCCGACGCCCACACAGCTCGGAGAGGCTCCTCGTGCCCGGGCCCCGACCACGCGTTTTCTTGGACTACGGCTTCTAGACGGATCCAGCATCGATAAGAGCTCGTTGACGTATCTGAGTTGGACCTTCCCAGCCCTTCCCTTACCCACCTTTCATCTTGCGACCAAGATGTATCGCCAGCGACGCGCCAGACGCTTGCCAACCCCGCGCTCGGTCCCGCAGTACCCTGGAACCGGATTCAGTGAGTCTAAATTTTTACTTTACGTATCGAGTCAAGTGCTCAGTTGTCCTTTGTTTCCAGTCAATCCGATACGATCTGCCTGTTTCCCTGGGCTGCCGGCGTTTGACCAGAGCCCTCGCATCCCCCCAGTGCCGATGGGCGGCGTGAATCTGAACACACCCTCTGCCATGGGATGGCGCCAGCATGCCGCGACCCACTTTATGCCTTTTCAAACGCCCGCCAACACGCCAGCCTGGCCTCAACAGCCAAATCTCCCGCTGGAGGAGGGCGTCGTCGCTCTCCCTGCCGATTCACTGCACTGGACTCCGGGTACATTCCCCCCGCTACCCTTCGGCACACCCGTCCCGTTCCACATCCATCCGACCCTCATCCCGAACCCCATCAACCCCACCATCCCGCAGCTCCAATGGGACGTCCTCCATGCGGCGGAGCAGGCGCGGTTGTACACCGGCCGCGGCATCATAAAAAAGCCGAACCTGAAGGACACCGTCGTCTTCCCCGTGGCCGAGAAGATCTGGGTGTGCGCAGACGAGGACAACTGCCCGCTCCTCGCGTACTGGATGCAGCTCTGGGGCCCGATCATCATTGACAAGGCCAAGGGCGTCAAGATCATCGACCTCCTCGACGCGGTCCGCGCGTACTTCATGGTCCCGCTGTCCGACCGGGACTTCCGCCTCATCCGCCGCTCGCGCTCCCCGATCAACCCGTCGCCGTACACCCCACTCGCGAACGCAGCGATCAGCCGCGCGAACGACTCGTACGACCTGCGCGACATCTCGACGAGGGAGTTCAAGCGCATCGACGTCTTGGGCGCGTATCGCCAGTGGGGAGGGGTCAGACCCGTTATGTTCCAGGACGGAACGTGGAAGCTCTATTTGAATCTCTTGCCGTACTCCGTCCCCAGGGTGACATAGCGTTCGCGCGCATTTCTTGACCATATTTATCTTTATATTGTATATTCTGTCGCATTGTTCTGCTGTCTTGTCATCTAACTATCATCTTGCTGTCGTAGTTACGACTCTAACGCCCCCACGTACCATATGTATCCTTATTATCGTACCGATCTACAATCTACTTGTAACTTTCTCCCGTCGTGCACTCGTTATTTGGCTGGGACAGGGTGCAGCTTGCACCATGCCTTGTGGGCTTTCCAATCATCGTGCTGATGCTTTTTACCGCAGTACCACGCGCCCTTGCAAGCGGTGCACTTCAAATGACCTTCGTCACCACAAAGTTCGCATGGTCGTCCCGCTGCCAGCGTAGTCTCCAGCAAGGTTCTAGTCATCCCCTGCCCGGGGCCCCCACTAGGGCTTGCGATCCAGTCATTGGATACCTTGAGCGTGCGGAGAAGGAGGCTCTGTGCGGCGGCATTGGGCGGCACGATACGCAGCAGCTGCCGAACCTCGTCTGGGAGAGGCATCGCGCGTCCGTACGACGATACAGCGTATTGCAAATGAAGCTCGGTGGGGTCCGATGGAATGCGTTCATTGAGGACATTGCCAATGAAGAGATCCTGCATCTTTTGGGCCGATGTATACTGGCCCACAAGGCGCCGATTTTCGATGTCGACTATTTCCATCATGGACGAGGAATTGGGTCCCTCGACCGTGAGGTAGCTGATGCGCGCCGTGATCTTGTCGACTAAGACGGCGCCAAATTTCAGCACTTCGGGCGCGTCCAGGCAGCTTGCCACCCTGAACGACCTAGCTGCCGACGCGGAGGCCAAGAACTGCCTGAAATCCGACATCCATCCGTCGTGACCATACTTGGCCGCTCGCTCAAATTCATAGTCGTACCCCCGGAGGACAACGGCGTCTACTATAACGCCCGGCGTCTTCGTCCCCGCCCCGCTGGACCACGCCATCCGATCGAACTTGGACCAGTCGGTTTTACCGTCACCGCCGATGATCCAGTCCACGATGGGAAGGAAGGTGGTCATGAACATAAAGTTGGGGGAATGCGTGACGGCTGTGCGGCCGGTGGTAGGACTGTGCAGCACGACGACGATGCACGAGACGACGCCCGAGGTGGCGAGTCCTTGCGCGGGCGTAGAGGCGTCCATTCGACCGTATCCCCATTGATAGATCGGGGCGTAAGGCAGGTCTACGGAGCCACGATGCGGGATGGTACTGGACTGGATGTCGCTCATTTTAATCACTCGAGTGCCGATTTCAATAGGCATAGTGGGCGCTGGATAGATCGTCAACATCTAACGCGATGGCCCATGGTGCGGACATACCGAGATGGTTCGACTGGTGCTCGCGGCAGATGACGGCCGATAGGGTGAAAGGCGGAGAATAGAATGCATGATTGGCCGCCTTACCTGCGCGCACGCTGAAAAAACTCAAAGATAAATACACCAGCGCGAGTGTTCTGATGCCGATGAAAAATAAATACGCGCTAAATGTGTACAATCAGGTTTTACTCTGCCCTTTCCCGGAGCGCTCAGGAGGGGTATACATATTGACGTGTATCTTCACAAGTCGCTCGACGGATTTTAGATCCACAGCCGACTTCTTCATCTCTCCCCTCTAAGAACGATCAGCATTTTATGTAGCA
The DNA here is from genome assembly GCA_029204335.1 of Mycena vulgaris. Taxonomy (NCBI): domain Eukaryota; kingdom Fungi; phylum Basidiomycota; class Agaricomycetes; order Agaricales; family Mycenaceae; genus Mycena; species Mycena vulgaris. Next base: position 96,951 of record JARGYA010000410.1, on the reverse strand, counting down.
AAGGTGGTAAGACACTTGCCAACGCGAAACCGACACCTCTATATACAGCGCCATAAACATCTTTGTACTCGGGATGAGTCTTGGGGATGCCCAGGAGGTGCATGGCTGATTGCTTTATTATCTGTGGAGTTTGTTGTTAAAACACCCGTCGACGATGTGGAGCACCAACGCACAGTTTTATTAGCCTTCTCCACCTGATTCTCGCTGTCCGACTCGTCCGCACGTTTCCGTTTCCCTTTGTTCTCGACAGCTACCTGCCCGAAGACATCTTCATCGGGGATGACCGCGCGTTCCTTGCCCTTTGTGCTCCGAGGCATCTCAGGGATTTTGAAGGAACCGGCGGGAGAGTCGAGGCCGAGCCGCACGCCGCTCCCGAGGTCGGCGACGGCGCTGGCACTGCGCTTTTTCACAAACGGATTCGAGCCTACGCTGGCCGAACGATCAAAGCGGATTGGCGGGCGTCGCGGGGTCGGATCGTCCGGGCGTGGCAGACGGAGCAGCGAGGGAGGCGGAGGCGCAGGGGTTATGCGTGCGACAGCTAGGTGTAGCTCTGTTGCTTGTGGTCGTGCAAATATAATCATCTCGGTCGTTTCAGGGCCATCTGAACGTCATGAGTACGGTGCAGTCGAGTGATAGCCAACATACCGCTGTCTCCGAGCGCGACTTTGATGCCGGAGTCGAGGGATGTAGCAGGGTCTAGGCAGAACATGTTCTCGAAGTATATTCGAGTAAGGGTGGCATTTGGATGAATATCCCTGGAGTTTCTATTCGTAAGGAGAAGCTACGAAGAGAACGCAATGCTCACATCGTAATCCCGCCAGCTTCGTCCATGTAGATATCGGCGAGTTTCGTCGGCCCCATCCACCGAAGGCTGGGTCTTCCCCGCATACTCTCCAGCGCCAACGCGAGGGGGTTCTGCAGGAGGTTATGGCCTGAAGACGGGTGATCCAAACGCGCGGCGAATGTAAGGCCATCGAGTAGGAGGTGGGAGTCGGGCAAAGAAAGAGCGCCGCGATAGAGAAGCCGGAATTGTGTTGCAGGGCGAGGAGGCGTAGGATTGATTATGTTTATAGCAGGGGTTACCTCTGTCTGCGTTTCTGACATGGTTCCAGCGGCTCAGTATGGCATCCCGCGAAGCTGGATGTGGGGAACCGTTGACGCGTTATATAACTGCGGGGACTTGGAATGGTGTCCCGTGGCGCGGAAGCTGGGACCGGGATAGGTGCGTAGCGTGTGTACATGTCGTCCGACCTCGCGCTAACCTATTCTCCCTGCAGATCCAGTTTTCCTCGCCCGGATGCGCCATGAGATGCATGAGAGGCCATGAGCTACGGCGTCGAGAGTGACATGCGCGTCACGGCCCCCGAAGCGCAAGCGCCCCACCGCGGGGACACCGTGCGCCTCCCCACCCTCTTCAGCCCGTCCTTTGGCCCCATGGCACTGCTCCCACCCTCGCGCGACGCATGAACTACGACGGGGCGCACACGCACGGTGCGGGCAATGGGTACAAGTAATGAGATAGGCGTCGCGCGCCCGAGGATCGAGCTCGCGCTTGACGAGCAGGAGCAGCGTCCGTTCGTGCTTGTGGCAGCGAACTTCTTCGGTCCCAGTCAACAGTTGCAACGGCGTCGACCGCCAACAACGGCACGACGCGGCTTTGCCCACGCCCCGGCGGCGGATGAGCTTCGACTCGGCGAGCGAACCACCGTTGAGCGCGGTGAGCTTCGCGTTGTATGCGGACGGGTACACGAGCGCGTCGAGCCAGTTCTCGATGGAGTTCCCGTTCAGCCTATTCCCGGCGCTCGCGTACAGCCTGTACGCGGGCGCGGGCATGAGGGCGCGGGCAATGACAATGGAGGCGGTGGGGCGCGGCGCTGCGGGGCGGCGGTGGGGGCGGGAACACGTTCTGGCACCCGCCGATGCTTGTGCAGGGCGAGGGCGGGACGAATGTGGGCAACTCGCCCAACGCGTTCTTGCACCCGCCGATGCTCCCGACGCCGGAGGAGGCGCCGATGGACTACCTCCACTCGCCAATGGCGCTCCACCACGGGGCGTATCAGCAGCACGAACGGTCTACAGATGTCAGTTTCCTTAAGTTGCGCTACAGCTTCGCGTCCGCGATGGTCGACCAGGTTTCAGAGTACGTCTTCGTCCAATTTTTTCTTCTTCTACTAATCTTTCCTCAGGCGCACCGCCAGGTTAACCCGCCAATCGCCAAGGCCGCCGAGGAGGAGGACGACGACGACAACTCGGAGAAAACCGCGACACGTAGCTTGGCGACGGGTGGGATGGCACGCGACACCCGCCCGTGCTCGCCGTCCTCCTTGAGCGCATCGCCCGGGTCCCAAAAGCCCGTGCACGAGGAGAAGTACATGATCGTGTGTCCCCATTTTGGTGGAGGTATGTCTACTCTGTGGACGTCCGGATTCATTGCTGAGCTGACTTTTTTAGGCAGGTGCTGCTGGGCCCCTCAGCGGGCAGCCGCGCTTGATGCGAGGCAGTTAGGCGCCCGAGCGCGTAAAAGAGACAGCGGTCCTCTTCTACCTCAACTTGCTCCTTCCCCGCTGCCGTCTTCCCTCCACATTCTGCGAGCGCGCCTTCGCATCAATTCCGGGCGCAGGCCAAACACGGTCATCACAAAGGTAAGGCCTGCTCTCATTCAAATGTCCTTCTTTTCTGAACAACTGACATACCTCTACCCTAGTGTCGATATTGCGCCTAACGCGTGCGCCGTCGCTCACCTGGGCAGTGGGCCTCACCCTGCTCGCACTCATTTCTCCTTCAAATAACTGACAACCTCGAGCCTAGGTTATCCCCTAGATGAATGTGAAGTCCTTTGGATGATGCCGCGCGTAACGCGTGCCGCCGCCGCCGTGTAGGCCAAACATGGTCATTCCAAAGGTAAGCCCTGCTCGCATCAAAATCTTCGTCTTTTCCTTTCAAATAACTGACTTACCTCGAGCCTAGGGTTTCCCCCGGATCAATTTGAGGTCTTTGGCCCATATTGCAGGTAACGCGTGTAGCCGCCGCCGCCCCACATCTCGTTACCACCGTCGTCGGCACTCATGGCTCGTTCTCTACCGCTATGACTCTCCTCTGCTCCCCTGTTATCACCCATGATGTTGTTCTCAGCCGCGACCGGGCCGGTCTTCTTCGAGAGTCCCTTCTTGCTTCTGGGGTGAGGCTTGGGGACGCATTCGACGCGTGGAGTTTTTTTTTCCCAGCCTCCTCATTCTCTCAGGTATCTGTTTTTTTTTTTTTTTTCTGCTTTGGCTTAGTTTTGGACAGCGCGACGGGCTCCTGCCAACACTCCGTATCTCTTTTCTCGTGAGTTTTCTGTGTTGCTTTTCCAATCCCGTTGATTCTATTTCTCTACCAGCCCTGCCTATGGGTGGTTCTGCAGGGTCCGTTGCGCCGCGACATGTTGTCCTCGGCTCCGGCGTCGTTATTCCACGCGCGTATTGCCGTTTATATTTTCGTGCTTGCCGCTCACATCCAGTTACAGCTCAGGCCTCGGCCCGGGTTGCTCAATCTACCGCTCATAATCATATAAACTTCGAACAACCCTTTAATAAAAAATCTGTTGAAAACGTTGTCCCCGCCTCCACCACACGCAATTTTCATTCCGTAGATTATGTACCCCTGCAATATACCCAATCCACTTCGCAAACTATTTTGCATGCAGACTCTTCATCTGCACCCACGATCCCTTCTTCCTATCCCTACGACGTCAGCACGCTAGATAGCCTATTTCTGTCTCCATCTACGGACCTTAACATCTTTTCAATGCCTGCGCCCAAGGTCTCCAAACTTCTCAAATCCCATCACATTATCATGCCGCCCAACATGACCATTCGTGGCGCTAGGCAAGCTCTTATCAGTCATCTTCTCGTCGGTGGTTGTATCACCACCTGTGCTAATGATGGTGAATTGCACCGCTGCCACTGTCGCCGCTATCATGAAGCTTATGCCACCCAAGAATCGATGGCCTTTAGTGCTCTGAACGTGCTTCTTTCTGCGTCAGTCGGCCGTCTCCCTGATGCCCATGCCGTGATCATTTTTGCCAGCCTAGGTTTGTCGTACACAACCAGAGAACAATTCCTTACACGGCTAGCCAACCGTCGTTCGTTATTGATCCAGCATCACATGTCCTCTAATACCGCTCAGATGTATTCGACAACCTGTACACTTTGCCCAAAGGAACACTACTGGCTCTCGCTCATTCTCACGGCCTTGCAATTGGAACTTCTCCTACGGCGGCGTCTCTTAAGGACCAAATTTCTCGTCATCTATCGACAGGCTCCTACACAACACGTGAAGGCGTCGTTTCCCATCTCGCTTGTTCATCTATCGAATCGCAGTTTGCGCACTTCAATAATGCGGCGGGTACCGACGATCCTTCGAAACGTCTGCAGATACATATCTTGCGTCAAGTCGCCCCCCTCCTGAAACTTGGTGCTCTGCGCCGTATACTTGATATCCACAATGTTGCCTACTATTTGGGACCCCGTAGTTGGCCACCCCCCCTAGTTGGCCACTTGGTGGCTAGCATTCTGGGCCTTGACATTTACAACCTGGCACAATGAGGGATGATACTTAGTAGGACCCATAACGAACTTTGCCTGAACCGAATTTGGAGTCAGAGTGATGAGTTGATGGAAAGTTACGACATGTCGGATCGGGCTCCGAAACGTGTGAACATCAGTTTCTTATTGCCGACGCGGCTCGGCATTCTTGTCTCAGCTCCCTTTCGATCAATTCTTCGCCATTCTGGGATTTCGTAGGCTTTCGTAGGCTCATTCTGTTCCTCTGGTCTTAGCGGATCATCTGCCACCATTCGTTCTTAGTCTCTCGTAGACAGACGCTTCAACACGAAGCTCGTACCTCACTTGTTGAAGTCTGTTAGTTACCAGCGCACGCACGCCTCCCCCACTATCATCTTTCCTAAAAAGGCATATCTCATCAGCACATGCGCTGATGCTTTCGCAAACAACAGCGCGTGAGCATCAACACTTTTCTCTCTTAATAATATTATTTAAATTAAATGGGACTGGGCACAGCCAGCTATTGTGGTTGTGTGTTTATCTGTATTGATTTCAGAGCGCCCACCGCCAAAATCTGATGCGCAGATGCCGACACGTTTTCAAGCCGAGCTCGGCATCTGGCCGCTATTTCCACGACACCAAAATTTTTATTTTATGTAGGACTACAAGATGTAGTGAGGAATTTGAAAATTTTAAATTCTATGCTATGGTTCAGGCATATATCTCCCTGAGATTTTTGACCCCCCGGAATCCCTCACTACATTTTGTAGAGGCGAGGAAATGAAAATATTTGACCACCGGCGATCAGTGGTGGGGGGCCGGCAAGCGACCCAAAATGTGCTGCAGTCTTGGCCGCCATCAGAGTGACAAATCGCGTGACATCACAGTCACCCGACGCGCCGCAAAAGTCCTCAAGCCCTCTTACCCCTCCTCAGGATGCGACTGACGTGAACTGGATGTGCAGACCTGTGGTTCGTCCCTTTATTGTTCATATTCACAATTTAAAACTCACAGAAACCTCTTTTCCTTGCATCTGTGTCTTGATTTGTCGAAATCACATATCCATCTGCCAGCCGCCCCAGATTCTTTTTTTTTCGGCACAATACTATGGCAAAACAAGCATCCAAACGGGAGCCCAAGAAGCACTCGCCCGCACAGAAGACCCAGTCGCAATTACCGAGGATTGGACGCCAGAAGAGGACATAGAAATGGATGATTAGGTCGTCTAGTGGCCGTAAAAATAATACTTAGTTCAAAGCACAGTTAAAATAGTATCTATCTTACCTTATAATATTAATACAAGTGCTGCAAGGGAGATATGAGCCACCGAATGAAGTAAGACGCGAAGGAGTCAAGTGCGGCGGACTTTCGAGGTGGCGATGCGCTTATATAATGGCCATCAATCCATCCGGCTGTGCCCAGTCCCTTATGGACACAGGTCCTGAGCAGCTGCCGACCCCACCCGCAGGCACGAAAAAATGCAACAAACCGTGGTGCCACACTTGGATCCCTATAAATGCCCGCTATGGAGGCTGTGACAGCTGCCGCGCAATCCATAGCCAGAATCAAAGAAAATACAAGCAAAAGAAAAAAGCTACTGCCGATGACGACACTACTACATCAAGGAAACGAAAGCGAAGACCTTCCCTCGGCAGTACCAACGACAGGCCAACCGCCCGCCCACGGACAGATCAGTCCCACGAAGATGACATGCTAGATGCCGACGAAGAAGACTCAGATGATGGTCAGCCCTGGGATGATGAGGAGGATGAGAATGAGGTCAAAGTAAGCACTCTGGATGTGACTCAACTGTAACTGACAGAAAAAAAGGGCGGCGAACGCTTCTCGGATGCTGAAAGCCTTTTTAATGCATTGCGAGTGGAATTTCTGGGCGGAAAAGCGGTGGAGTTCAGCGGCAGCTACACCTTGCGTGCCGATCCATTAGTATCTCCCAAGAAGCGTGTTAAAATGGTCGCCGCCGAGATCTGGAAAGTCGGGGGTTACCGCTTTACGTGAGACTTCCTCGCCATTCTGCAAAATAGATACTTACGTGGTAATTACATAGGGTTAAAGACCACCGAGCGCTTAAAAGTGGGCATCGCACACGGTACTGGTGCAGCCAGGATGAAGTGCACAAGAAAAAGTCGAAGGCCTCACAAGATCCGGACGTCCGCAACCGAGATACACTCGGGATGAAGAGGTATCGCTGCAGGAGTAAGCTGGCAATCAGTTGTCGTACAAACGGAGATGATAGCCAGCTCACCGTGAGCGTCCAGCTTCGCCACGGAGTAAAGCATACCCCTTACGTCGATGTTACGATGCCCGAGGCAGCATTGGATATTATCCGCGATAATGCTGAGTGGTCGACGCCGGTCGAGCTGGTTGGCAAGGTCCAGGCTGCCTTTCCGGCCGTCTCAGCTCAGCAGATCCATCGTGCATGGATGGAATTTAGCGAGCTCTACTGGCGCTTCGATGACGCACAGCTCCCGTCGGCGGAAAAATTGCTGCAGGAGCACGGTGATGATGTGCATATATTCAAGCCGGAGGGTGTGCCGAGGGAGTCGAGATGCTATGTTGGGGAATGAAGAAGATTTCGGGGCCACTGAGGGGAAAGATCGTCGAAATTGGTGTCGACGCGACCTGTACGTGCAGATTTCCTTTTTGGGAAATCAGAGACTGACGACAAAATAGATAATACGAACTCAAAGCACCTTGAGTTGTATAGCATAATGGGGGAATACGAGGGCGCCGGCTTTCCGCTGTCGTACCTGCTCCTGTCGACCGCATCTTCAATTGATCAAGGAAAGAGAAGAAAAGCACTGACCGCTTGGGCAAAATGTGTCCGCAACACATACGGCATTGAAGCCCGTTTCAGCCACGTCAACAAAGATATGGCGGAAATTGGGATGCTGCTGGATGTATGGAAGACGAAGATCAGTCTGTGCTGGTGGCATCTCCGGCGGGCAGTACGTACTCGGCTGGCAAATGGAAAGCTCTCGACGACGCCTTATGATCCGGCCGCGCGCATGCGGAGTTCTCCTTCATCGATCCAGCCTTCGCTCCTCAAGGTCAGGCAGATGCGGGGGAGTACGAAGGGGGCGTACCTGATACTGTTACCCCGGTCATCGCCGCCTCCCAGCAGCCGCATACATTTGTAACAGCCAAGGGACTCCGGATTACACTCCCGGGTTGTCGGCCTCTCGGAGCCGCTTCCATGAATCAGGCCGCCATCGCAGAGAGCACGAACCCTCTGCGCAGATCGGTCCCCAGCGGCGAGGACGTGGCGAGTGCAGCACATGCAATAGCGGCAATGACCGGGGATGCAGCAGCTGCAGCGCTGGCGCGGGAGCCAGAGGCCATGGCGCAGGACGTTGCAGAGACAGCGGCCGTGGCGCAGGATGTCGGTGAAGGGGAGTGCATGGACGTGGATGATCTCGGAGGTGACAACACGACAAGTGACCGACGCGGCAGGTGGATGCCGCCGACCCGGCGATTCTGGCGCGCGCGATGAAAGCTCACATGACGGGGGCTGCAGCACCGGTCCCAAAGGCAACGGCGCCGAAGAAGGCGAGGGTGGTGGAGCCGGAATCTGTGGGTGACAGTGAGCGGCAGGAGGAAGAGGAGGAGATGATGATGAGACGCACCTTCTGCCCCCCTAGCTACCGCGAGCCCATCGTCTCCATGATGGAGAAGCACTTCTGTGCCCACCCCTTACTGCCTGGGTACGCAGAGCCAAGCCCTGAAGGAATCAAGCGCTGGGCAGTCCAGCAAATGTATAAATTTTGCGTCGAGCATGGGCTGCCGGAAGTATGGGCATACCTGTGGGAAAACTGGTATTGTGAATCGCGTTGGGCGCTCTGGGCGCGCAGCATGTATCCGGAAATTCCGGTGCTCAAGACAACGATGATACTGGAGAGCCAGTAAGTACCAGAATTGAATCTTAGGACTGTGCACTCACATTTCAATAGCTGGCGCCGCATTAAGCATGACTTCCTCCACCACTTCCACATGCCGCGATGCGATTTACTCGTCTGGATCCTTGTAACCAAGTTAGCACCATGCTACTACCGGAAACTCGACACACTTCTTACCGATACTGGCCGATTCCGCGAGCTTCCAGCCTGGCGCAAAGACTTCAAACGCGAGTGGAAGAAGCTCGAGAGGACCCCTATAACGCTGCCGTTAAACCCTGCGTACAAGACGGACACAAAAAGGATGCTCTGCACCTGTTCGAGTCTCGCGAAGAGTTGTTTCCTGCTTTGCAAGCATGTCGTGCAATCCATGTGTCCGGTTCCTCCCGTGTTCTTTCTGGAGGTGAAGCGCCAGCGCAGTGCCCCGTTCTGGGTGCATGCGAGTCTGCGGCCCGCGTCCGAGCCTGACGGCACTGACACGCCCACCGATTGTACCGATAATTGGGACACCGAGATGCCTACATCGAGTACAGCCCCTGCTGGCGCGGTGTCAGACTTGACAAGCCAGAAGAAGGCGGCCTTACGTTCCTAGAGGCGATGGATGAGAACATTGACACGATCATCGAGTTTGCCAAAGGGTTGAAGTTCCAAAAGCAGTTCCGGGACCAGCGGATGCTTCACGCTCTGGAGCGCGAGGGGGCATCGTTCTTGCGGTTGGCGAGGGCGTGTCTGACGAAGGAGAAGAGGTTTCGGTCAACAAGGGGGAACAGACAGAAATCGACGGACTCCATTATTTTTCTACGGGCGTACAGTGCCCATCATCACTTCTCCAACACTTGTTTTGTGAGCCGAGGAAATTTTTGTGATTTATTTCTGATTTTCTAGGCCAGGAAACCGACCAAAAGAATGCATTTGACACAAGGTTATGTTTTTTCCCACGGTGTTTCACTTTTTCCAGGACCAAAAAAAATAAAAGTACCTCCATATACCGGTAAAAGCTCTGGGAAACTTTGAAAGTCACCTAGCCATGTTATCTATGGGCTTATCCTGGATTTTAAGGGCTTCTGGGTCCCTCCAGACAGAGAGTGGAATGAGCCTCATATAAGCGAAGACGACACGTGACCGCTAACCCTACCGAATATGGGAATATGATGGCATCATTAGGGTTTGTTTCACTTTTCCGATGGTCAAAAAGTAAAATCTTCTTGGATCAACCAACCAAACCATGTCCCTTAGCTTCTCCTGGCCTGTTTCCCACTGTTTTTAGACCTACCCATAATGAGGGCATAATGTAGTATGAAGTTGAAAGTTTTGACATGTTTACTGCCAAAAGCGGAACCGTGATGTGATGATGGGCACTGTACAAGACTAAGTATTTACTTAGACATTGAGTACTGTAGCGGTATCTTATCTTATTTGTAAGCATCTTCCTTTTTAGGAAGGTGATAGTGGGGGAGGGCAGAGGGGGTTTTAGTTACCGCGGGGTCCGATCACAGTGCTCCGTTATTATGTAATTGCGGAGTTTGAATTTCCCTCGGCCAAACCCGCAATCCCCTTGTGCGAGCCTCCTGGGTGTTAAGATGTAACAAGAACCATCTGAAGCCCATTTAATACCTACCAAAGAGGCTGTGGAGTATTTCTGGGCATTATAAAGCTATTTCCACCTCATTTGAGAAATACTGTTGAAAGTCGATTATCATTGTGTAATCACGCGCCCAAATCATCGTCCCGCTTCCCTGATTTTGGAGACCTCTTTCGAAATTCTGAAGAGACAGACCTTCATACACAGATTTAGCAACCCACTCTATGTATAAATTCCATGAAATATCGCGTCCCACACGAAGTGCACTTCGCGAAACGAATTCAAACTGCGCGATTACATAATAATGAAGCACTGTGATCCAACCCGCGGTAAAAACTGGACTAATTCGTTCTGTCGTTAGGTCAGAAATTCTTTCGCTATCTTCTCCTGAAGGTACAGCTGCTTTTTTTGAGTGACTTATATTGGCTGACGTCATATAAGAAAACACTGTGGGGCTACCCATCTGGAACTTGGCACGGGAGCTTTTGGAATCTAATACTTCAATTCAGGATGTACTTCGAAATTTTATCTGTTCAGCTCCTTTCTCAGTGCAATGCTTTGCCGCAAACAACACACTTTTGATCGTGTCAACAATGGGATTTTTTTGGCGTGCTCCAAGCACCTTAGTATGAAGTTATTGTTGCAAATATGTTGTATACCTTTCCTTCATGCTGTTTGAAGCCCAATTTGAGGCCCAGCAAGATTCCATCTTCCGCTAGACACGGCATTGCTTGAGCGGCTTGAGTTTGGCCTCTTTCCCGGTCGAAGGAGCAGTTATTTACACCCCGCATATGGGCCGGATGAAAACTAATATATGCCCTAATTTTGAATGTATACCCTAGTTTCGATTCCCGATGGCTCCGGTTGCCGAGTTCCAGCTTCAAAGCTTGATTTGGCGAGGTGGCCAGCTACCCTGTTATTTGGCCTTGTTGGACCGCCGTCCGAAAGAAATTCACTGCCAGGACAAATCTTCATATATTTGGTTGGGAGTAGGCTTAAAATTTTCGTAAGATGTCTGCCTTTCATCTGACGTTGTCTTGCCTCTGTGGAACGACGCCACAGGCTGATACTGACACATGAATGCTTAGGTGGCCAAGTACGGGGTCAAAAATAGTACGGGGAATCAGACAAATTGACTAAATTGTAGTGTTGCCGCTGTCAGGTTCTGAACCCATTTTGAACTTGAACCGAACCTGAACCGGACCTTCGGTTCGGTTCAGTGATCAGGCAGTATCAGCATCTCTTCCTCATCGGTATGGCGCACGGTTTCAGCATGAGATGAGAGGGGAATGCAAAGGTCGGTCTCGACATCTGGCACCTGTGTAAAATAGGCCAGGAGTTCGCGATAGATGTCCCAAAACGTGTTGTGTGTGACAGTTGGTTTTCCCATTTGATTGTAGTAAGTGAGTGTTGGCCCTGGGGTCGAATTCCGGTGGAGTGAGTTGAAAGACCTCGTGGTCCGCAGGGGCAAACTGTGCCTCAAGCTCATCAAGTATTTCGATGGTCACAGGAATCTTTGAACCCTAGTTAGAGGGTATGAGTTCATAGGTGAATGTTTGACTCACCTTGAGATCCACGACTCCATAGAAACCTGGTTTGGCACGAAGGAGTTCTGGAATCTCTTGGGGAATAACCTTATATTTATTACGCCGAGGTTTCGTCCGATTGCGGTGATTAAGCCAGACATCCAGTTGAACCTGAACAAAAGGAATGGTGATCCATCGGAAAACCAGACTAAGAAAAGTCAGTTGACGAACATCGAAAGCAACATAGAAGAAGACTACATACTTGTCCAGTGGGACTCCAACATCGTACCAGCCATTCTGAACATAGTCTAGTTTTTACCACGGGGGCTGGATCACACTGGCAGTGCTCCGTTATTATGTAATCACGGAGTTTGAATTCACTTCGCGAGGTGCGCTTTGTGTGGGACGCGATATTTCATGAATTTTCTAGACTCTGGTGCAGTCCATCCAACCTCTCGGATCGACCGTAATCGACTTCGTTTTCGCGTCGCCGGGCATTCTACCACGCATTCTTGATAACTCAATCCGCATCACACAGGTGCTAGACTGGTCAGACCACGCTCAAGTGGAAATTGGTTTGACAGGGATCGAAGGGAGACTACACGGTCTGCCACCAGTGGTTCTGAAACCCACTGTAGTCAAATTTGGGCCGCCGACAGAGCTGGACACTCTGACCAAGAACGCGCTGGCTGCCTCTCTCACTCCGGAGGAAGCACTGCGTTGCCTCTATGGGCCGGTGACCGACTCAGGCCGTCCCGTCTCCGTATACATTGCATCTTCATCAAAATCAAAAGCTGGTTCTTCCCGCGTGGCTCTCTCGCTATACTGGGGGGACAACAACCACCGGAACGCAGCATATACCTTCGAGGGCAAGCAAACAGACACTCGGGCATCCCTCTTCGCCGTCCTGAAGGCTGTTGTCAAGGCTCCTCACACCCAATCTCTTATTATATTCACTTCGTCCCAATACGCCATCCGCGCTTTTTGCTACTGGGCCGGGGAGAACTCCACTCTAGGTTGGCCGTGTTCTCACGGAGACGTCTTACAGATCGTGGCGGAACAGATACATGAGTGCACAGCCCCCTCGAGTTCCGCTGTGTGCGCTCTGGCACGGATAATTGCGCGATGGCAGCAGTAAAGGTGCTTGCTAAAGATACTCTGAAATCAGGGTCTGCTGCCACACCATCGGTGTCACTCACGGACGTGCCGACTGTATCTCTCGATGCTGCCGCGGCGACTGGAACAGCATTAGATCTACCAAAAGTGTTCTCTTCGCTATCGGAAGCGCCTCTGCCAAAGGCACAGGACATTTCACAGCTTTCACTGGAGGAAGTTGTGGACCAGGATGATGGCCACCGTGGGCGTCGGAGATACACCTCGCCCTAGCGTGCAAAACACATATTCCTGACTCTTTTTGGATAGGGAACACAGAATGATGTGCGATAACCTAACATGCCTGCTTTCCTGCAATACAAACAAGGAATACTGGGATATGCTTCGTGAATGGACCGATGACCGCCCGGTGAAGCCTGCCGTTACCTCTTCCCAGCTCCACAAATCCTTCAAAGCGCGCCTGAACCCCCCCGATGAACTCCCTGACCATTTTGATGCTGATCTCCACGACATCATCAGCAGCTTGACAGACACTATTCCCCAATGCACTCAGGATCGTACGCCGGAGCAGTTCTTTACACGGCGGATCGCAGAGGACGACATCAAGAGGATCAAAGTGAAGCTCCGCAAAAAGAGTTACCGGAGTGCACAAGGAATCGAGGCAGTCTCATACTCAAAGATCATGACTATACCGAATGATGTCCTCGTCGAACTCTTCCACACCTGCCTCGATAAATGTGATGCGCCTCAGTGATGGCTCGTGACGATCCTGGTCGGGATCCTTAAACAAGGTCGAGCGGTAGATGATCCGGAGAGCTACCAACTTGTGGGCTTAGAGTGCCGCCTGCTTAAGGTGCTGACCCTCCTATTCAACGAGCGTCCACACGAATGGGCAGACATGAACAACATCATCCCGGGGTCGCAGAACAGGTTTCGTCCTGGTTATCGCACTGAAGACAACTGCTTCATCCTCATCTGCGCAATCACACGTGCCCAAGCGGAGGGGAAAATGGTCTTTGTGTTCTTCAGGGACAAGAGGTGTCAACAATCGTTATCCGCCACACTGATGAACACACGTGACAACCCCCCCCCAGATTTGGAAGTATCTCTGAGCAATCAACACACCATTCTCTTCACTGCACAACACATCCCGCTCATCCTGCTGGCTCTCCAATGCGTCAGAGCAATTAACCCTCAAAATCACTGAGCAGAAGGTCATTGAATGGCCGCCGCCATTGCCAGCAGTTGCTGCTGTACCCCACCCAATCCCTTGATCTTTCCACATACCCACAGCAATGAGTGTTTCATTTCATCCCTTTTGAATTCTCCCAGTCACTGTGATAAAGAGAACGAAGATCCCCGCCACCCACCCAAAACAATGTGGTGTAATTAATTCTGCATTTGCTCTTTACTCAGACATAGAATACGGAATGCGAGGTGGTAGTTTCATATCTAACAGTCTTATATACATATTTATCACCTAAATACTATCTTAACATACTTCCAGAGTCGTCATTTGGTCATTCTTTAAGGTTAGGGGCGAAAACATCCAAAAGGCACAGTAACACGTGATGGCTCGGCAATCATTGCCACGCGACGACTAATGTCTGGCAGATAACAAGATCAGACACCCCTTTTTCGGGGATATGACAAACACCTTCCCGTACACGGACGCTGGCAGGTTATGGGTGGACATGTACACAGCCGGTGTCTCGGGTTCGTTCTTTGACTGGATGCAGATGGTCTATGCAAGAATGTGGTATGCGACCAAGTATGGAGATGAGCACTGTCTCCCATTCCGCTCCGTGATAGGACTCTTGACAGGTGACTCCACATCCCTGTTGTGAGGGTTCCATACACTCTGTGTATGCCTATGCCCTTGTGCACCAACACGGCTGTGACGGACTTGACATGACACAATCACCTGATTTGGACTACAAGAATCCGCATTTGGACGTTCCACTGGGAATCTCACTCACTGCGCCCCTTCCCACAGGAATCTACCTTGTACAAACACCAACCGCACCCCCAGCGATCTCTTCCCTCGGGATCTCACATAACTCCAATGCTACAAGCATCCTCACAAACTCAATCCCACGGGATTTTGCACACATCTCTCACCATGGCACAATATGACCAGAATCCCACGGGATTACACTGTAGCTCGGGCTGTGATAAGGACCGCGTTGCTACGGTGTGAAATAAGTGGGATTCACGGTGTAGCACATATCATCCTCTAGGGGTTTTATCGGAGGGAGTCCTAGGATGAGGTAGTGGCACTTGGGGCGAGTACATGTGGTTCTGATGTGTTTATACCCGGGTTGGGTGCTGTGTGGTAAGCTGCAAAAGACGCTCTAGAAGGTGAAATACTTGTTCAGGTAGGTCAGTGGTGAACGGTGACGCTTTCTGAACCCCAAAGCCTCTGCTTCTTCTCTACTCCGATGCTTTCCCCTTTGTGCTGGGCGAGGGAGCGAGGTGATGGATCTGCCAAATGGGAGACTCCGCAGACGGCTTCAACGTCGACAAGGATATGGTGTACGGCGAGTGGGGTCACTTTGGTACGCTCGGGTGGTTGTAGACGATTTGCCAAATGAACCTTCACAAGGTTCCCCCTACTGCAAGATGGAGTGTCTGCATTGGAAGGTGTGCGCTTGGTGAAGGCAACGAGGATGAGGAGAGCAAGCTCTGAAGAGGAGCTGCAATGGGGGAGGAGAGTAGAGTGCCTGAAGACAAGCGTGAACTGGTGTGTGTGTGTGATCAACTCTGTATTGGATGGGCAAGGTACACAGGAGGGGAAAAGTGGGGGAAAACCACTACCCAAGAATTGACTGACTACTGCAGACTTTTCATGGGGCTTTTATACTTATCGCCCTTGCACAGCCTCCGGGCCCCGCTACCATGTGTTCCCTCCTTCCAGAACATCCATATGTCGTTGGGAGACCAAATCCCTGGTGGGTACGAGGAACAGAACCGATGTTTTCGAACATTTTAATTGTATCCCTTGGGAAGGCCATTCTCTGGAGAGACGAACCCTGAATTTGGCCAAGGGAGCGACCCTTGTTTCAGGTTCGTGCCCAGAAAGGCTGAATCCTCCCACGGGCCGTCGGTATGAGGTGCAAATGAGCCCGAGATGTCTGTGGTTGCAAATCTACTCGCTGGGGATTCGTATCCCTGTCGGGTATGGGCGTGAATAGAGTGTGCATAGTCTATGCTTGCACTGCCAGAGCTCGCATGGTGACTGTGGGTTGTTGTGGTGTGTGTCCCCGTGGGGAGATGGTCCGAGTGAGCTTGTCCCCTGAGGGATGCAACTCGAGCGGTCTTTCCCTCATGGGATAGGTATCTGGGAGTCTTGTGGCGTGGATTGCCACTGCGTGCGAGGTTGATGGGAATAAATGGAGCGCATAGGAAGGTCATGACGAAGGTCCGTGGCGCTGGGCGAGTTGAGTTGGTACAGGGGGCAGGTCTTCCCATGGGGGGATTGGCCTCCAGAGCTCCTGTAACATGGATTGTCGCCGCGTGCAAGGTGAACGGGGTTGAGTAGAGTGTCGAGGACGGGCGTGGCGAAGATCTGTGTTGATGGGGGCGTCAAGTTGGTGCAGAGTGCGGCTTGTCCCTCGTGGGTATGGGGTGTATCTGCATGTGGCGTCTTGCTGGTTCCAAATGAGGAAATTGGCTTCAAGATGTGCTGTCATCCCTCTTGTGTCAGCACTGCTGTGCAAGGGCATACACAGGGCATATCCGGCTCTCACAGCGCACCACGAACCCTCCAGACATCTTGAATACCACCTACAGTTCGGACTTTACAAGATACAGGCTCTACCCATGGGAATCCCCTGGGATATGCCCTCCAAGAGGCCTGCATCCTTGCACTCCGCCCACAAGTGACAACCACCGAGCTCCTGCCAGATAGAGGACGGACACCGACTGCACGTGGGACGATTCATCCATGTTGGGACGTGTTCGAGGCATGAAACACGACCCAATGAGTCCACATCCCAAATCCTGCTGGTCTGTCAGCGAATCCTGCCGGAATCGACTGTTACAACGAGGTTTTGACACCAAATCTTGCTGGATTTGGTGACACAGCGATTCTATAAGCTGAATCCTTGGGGATTGGTACTCTCGATCTGCTGGGATTGCTCTCTAGGGAAGGTCTATGGTTTGACGGGGGCCAAGGGCTGTGTAGAATCGGAAAAGATATAAAGGGACACCTATTTTAGCCAGTATTCAGCTAATTCTTTGGCAAGAGTTTTCCCCCACTCTTCACCAGTGTACCATACAAGAGTTGATCCCACACACACACACACCTCAGTTCACGCTTGCTCTAGGGCACTCTACTCTCCTCCCACACTTGCAGCTCCTCTTCAAAGATTTTGTGCTTTATCATCCTTGAAAGCCTTACCTGTGCACACCTTCCTACGCAGACACATCATCGTGCAGTAGTGGGAACCTTGTAAAGGTCTACATAGCAAATTGTCTCTGACTGCAAGGACGTACCAAGCAACACCATTGCCGTACGACCAACTCTTGTCGACGTTAAAGCCACCACGGAATCCCTGACTTGGAGGATTTACACATTCTGTCTCTCACCCGGCACCTAGGGGAAAGGTGTTAAACCAAATTGAAGAGGAAACTTTAGGAGTTTCAGACCATTCACCACTGACCTATCTGTACAAGTATTTCTACATTCTAAACCATCTGTTTTGTTAACCACACAGTTCTAACTGAGCACACCCCTGAACTAACATACCTGTTTCTCCACTGCCACCCTCTCTAAACTAGAAACCATCTGATATAACCCCTAGAGGATGAACGCAGCTACACCATGAATACCATCTCTTTCACACTGTAGCACCACAGTCCTTATCACAGCGTGGCTTGCGATGATACAACTGGTATTAGCCTAGCCATGAAATCTTGCATTTTTGCGATTTCTTGCTAAATACAAGAAGTCCCCTGCCTGGTGGCATACCAATTAGAGTCAGAGCAAGCTCCGCCCTGCTGACTGTGTAGTAAGGACGCGAGAGAGCTGTATGGGCATTAAGGTTATACTACGACTTGGTCCTTCTACCATTGAGGATCAGTATAGTAAGCTTAAGGATGCCTCGAAGTTCGTCAGATTCAGTCCATAACTCATATCTGAGGGCGGATTGCACTGCAAAAGCTAGTTACCATACCCAGGAGATTAAACACAAAAGCCTAAGACTACTAGTTGGAACACAGTATACCAGACACAGAGACGGAACCAGTCCGAGGACTGCTATTAAGCCAGCCTGGACAGGACTGGCACGAGCGCGGACTAGACTGCAGGACCAGGGACAGTCCGAGGACTCCCAGTAGACCTACACTAGGGCAAAGCATCGCTCGAGGACCACTATGTCTGTCACAAAGTACGAGTAGATACTGGTCCGAGGACTGAGGATCAGTTTGAGGGCAACCCCAAACTTGAAGCGACAGCATGGCTCAACTATTTACAGTTTGAGGACTGGTGCGCCGGACCAATACCAATGCTCGGAAGAAACTGAGCTGAGCCTAGACCATCATAGAGCCCATGTGACGTGCACGTCGCGTCCGAGGACCCTAACAAGTACAATGAAAGTCCTAAACAGGCAATGGGTGAATACTTCAGCTCTGACACAGCTAAAGCAACTTCACGGAGTGGATACCAATGGCCGAACCGTCTCTGTCGGCCAGGATAATGACATAGCATGAGCTATTTACAGCCATGCCGAGGCAGAGAAAACGCGAGGGCGCGGACGGCAAAGCACGGCCGTCCGAGGACTCACTAAATATACACCAAAAGAGGTCCCAGGCACCAGTTGTCTGCGGCCGGACCTCCCCAAAATAGAGCGGCATCGCCACATTTTCCTCTCTCCGTTTCAAATTACTCTTTTTCATTTTCCAATTCCTCTGTTTCATTTTCAATTTCTCTGTTTCATTTTCAATTTCTCTGTTCCGGTCACATATTCTCAGACTGTCACATAGTGGCCAAATTAGTATAAAAGACCAGCCAGAACATGATGTTCAGCAGCACATTATAGCCCAGTTCGCCTAGACTCGCGTCAAAAGCTTATTCCCAAGGCATTTGTGACTCTGTATCGTCCGCGGAGATTTGTTGTAATAAGCACATCTGTTGTTGTAGATTCATTAACAAGAAAGTTTGATTGTTGGCTACATCTAAGCTTTAAGGTTCATCTAAGCCATTCCTACTAGTGCATACAGTTGTCTAGTCATTGTCCCCTCGCTTGCAGACGGTTGTGCATCGAGTATTGTCCTATTAGAGCATACAGTTGCCTGATCATTGTCCCCTCGAACTGCAGAGGGCTGTGCAGCGAGAATTGTTGAGCTGAGCCCATATAGTTGGTGTCCTCGGACTCATCTACACTCTTTAAAACCATACCCCGGTATCTCCGAGGCCTATCTTTAGGTAGTTCTAAACTATCTGTAGTTCCGAGGACGTCCTAATAAGACTCCCTACAAACGGTTTCTTCGACATTATCTGAGAGGATTCAATCTTAGTCGTATATTTTGGCGTAGAGCTGAACTCAAATCATTTGCACTGTGTATTGGTTGTGTGGTGTGTGTGTGTTGGTTGTTTGAGTGGTGTTCATAGCATCCCTCGAGTCAGTCAGTTAGGTCACAGCCGTATGCAGGTGCACCGTTTCAGCGGTCGTAGACGATTTGCTATGTAGACCTTTACAAGGTTCCCACTACTGCACAACAATGTGTCTGCGTAGGAAGGTATGCACAGGTAAGGCTTTCGAGGATGATGAAGCGCGAGCTCTTTGAAGAGGAGCTGCAAGTGTGGGAGGAGAGTAGAGTGCCCTAGAGCAAGGGTGAACTGGTGTGTGTGTGATCAACTCTTGTATTGGGGGACAAGGTACACTGGGTGAAGAGTGGGGGAAAACTCTTGCCCAAGAATTGACTGACTACTGGCTAAAATGGGTGGTCCTTTTATACCTTTTCCGTCTCTACACAGCCTTCGGCCCCCGTCGCACCATAGACCTTCTCTAGAGAACGATCCCAGCGGATAGAGAGCACCAATCCCCGAGGATTCGGCTTATAGAATCGCTGTGTCAGCAAATCCGGCGGGATTTGGTGTCAAAACCTCGTCGTAACAGTCGATTCCGGCAGGATTCGCTGACAGACCAGCAGGATTTGGGATGTGGACTCATTGGGTCGTGTTTCAGGCCTCGAACACGTCCCAACATGGATGAATCTTCCCGCGTACTGTCGGTGTCCGTCCTCTATCCGGCGGGAGCTCGATTCCCATGGGTAG
Organism: Mycena vulgaris; assembly: GCA_029204335.1. Classification (NCBI taxonomy): domain Eukaryota; kingdom Fungi; phylum Basidiomycota; class Agaricomycetes; order Agaricales; family Mycenaceae; genus Mycena; species Mycena vulgaris. Next base: position 76,996 of record JARGYA010000410.1, on the reverse strand, counting down.
AGCCTGTGTCTTGTAAGGTCCAAACTGTAGGTGGTATTCAAGACGTCTGGGGGGTTCGTGGTGCGCGACCTACGACATAATCTCGTGGGATCTTGGTCGTATCGCGTCGTGGTGACAGATGTGTGTAAAATCCCGTGGGATCGAGTTTGTGAGGATGCTTGTAGCATTGGAATTATATGAGATCCCGAGGGAAGAGGTCGCTGGGGGTGCGGTTGGTGTTGTACGAGGTGGATTCCCGCAGGGAGGGGCGCAGCGAGTGAGATTCCCGGAGGAATATCCAAATGCGGATTCTTGTAGTCCAAATCGGGTGATTGTGTCATGTCAAGTCCGTCACAGCCGTGTTGGTGCGCGAGGGCATACGCAGAGCGTATGGGACCCTCACACCTCCTTTATACTTTTTAAATATCGACCATCCCTGGTCGATGACACCTATAAAAGGGCAAACTTGATGAACCCAAAACCATTCCTCCTCAACCTTCCACATCGATGGACGCCGCGACCATTCGACGCTTTGTTCAGTCCAATGTCAACTGGCCTGCTGATCGGTTCTTCATTCCCTATGGAGGCTTTGAGGTCTTCCTTCACGAGAATCTACGCTTCAAGGTCTTCCTCCTCATGACCGCTGTGTCCCCCGACGCCTATGCATCGCATACAATCCGTGTGTTTGCTCCTGGCGAGAGAGAAGCTGTACGCCTTTGTGTTGCGGACCTTGTGCGCCATATGGTACGTGTTCGTCGTATGTTATTATGTCCTTTTGCTGATGTGCCTTGTGCGTTGTAGTTTTATGCGGGCCATATTCGACAAAACAAGTTTTATTCCTCGCACGGAGTTATTGCAGTCCCTGGCAAATGTGCCTGGATGTTCCATGTCATCCTCGTATTGCTGCGTGTGGTCGGATTCGAAGGAGAAGATGTCGTCCTGACGACCACCAAAGTTGTCGAGGAACGAGCTCTGACCGAAGGAATGGTCGCCAAATCTCAGGCCGCCTTTTTCCTCAGCGCCGCGCTCGCCTCGTACTGCGCAATTATGCGCCTTGGCGTCCCTTGCATCTTTGATTACAAGGATTATGACCACCACGGGCGTATCAGCTGGTCGTTTCCCAATCGCGTCCGTCCGGAAGCTTTACTTCCTATCCCTATTGCCAATGAAAATCTTGATGAATCCATCCTCGCGGAAGTCATCAACGAATGGCGCTGGGCGGATGATACTCCTTCGACCAGGGAGCCGCCACAATGGAAACCCTTCAATCCTACTGCGCCGACGTGGGCTGGGCTCGGCCCTGAACACCGCACAACCATTGAGGAGGAAACTGTTCACATGGCGGCGCTTTCCGCGACTTTTACCGCGGCCCTCCACGAACATGACAAGGAGGTTGCCGAGAAGCAGCGTTTTCGCGACTTGTGATCCCCTCTTTGTCACAGTTGTCGTATTCTCACGGTGCAGGCATCGGCGTCGGTGGCAGAAGGTACGAAGGATGGGAGTCGGCGTTACTGGGCGAGGCGTACGTCGGCTGGGGATGGTGTGAAGTCGAGCGGGAGTTCTTCCAAGGGTACCGTTCGAATCCCGGTGGATTGTTCGATCCAGTCTTTGGGCATGGCGTTGCATGATACAAAGAGCGAGCCCGAATCGGGCGACTCGATGCCACCGCTCCGCACTTGTACCGACTCCAGCGCCGATGATTCCGACTAGTGTTGTGTTGTCGGGATGTGTACTAGACATATAAATTTGGTGTCTCCTCAAAGCTCTCGCTCGCATGGTTCTGATAGTCGTGAGGGCATCCACGAATGTAGTAGAACTCTCGAGGGAAGTGAGAAGTGATCTGGATTTGTTATTGGAATCGTTCCGGCCGGATTGGGATGTCTCGATCCGGCGGGATAAATAGACGGTGTTTTTCGTATTGCTGGAGGTGTTGTCCCACCATCTTCACTGATGTCTTTGTGTCGTCTCCCCATCGCTACTCTGCGTAATGTCCTGCTGCGCCTTCTTCTTCCGTATGAAGACCTGTTGGACCCGAACCGGCTGCCAGCTGTGTCGTTTACGGAATTTGTCCGCAAGCGGCTCCGTCCTGCGGTGTTCTTCCTGCAACGCGCGATGTGCGGTCCTGAGGGCATGGCGGCACCTCCTCCCGAGATTTCCCAAGGAGAAAACGCCGAGATCACGTCGTTCGTTCGTCATTATGTGGCGACGCTCGTGTGTTTTTCCGCTGTTCGTTTTGTTCCACGTCCTTTGCTTAAAATTTTCCCTGTTTTTCCCAGCATGCTCTCGCTCGAGCGCGTCACCGCGTCCTGCGTTCACTCGCGGAGGACGGGCCTTCCTCTTTTGAATTTTCCAATTATACCATTCCTGGCCACGCGACTCGCGCTTTCGAATACGCTCTTGAATCCCTGGCGCGTTTCCCGGTGGAAGGCCGCGAAGAACTCCTTGCAGCAGATATGATACGCCCCATGGTTCAAGGTCTACTGTTTGTTTCGCGCGCCGTGTCCCTTTCGGAAGGATCCGGTCCGCGGGACTTTCCGGAGTACGATTCCCAGGGGAATTTATCAGAAATGTCTGGCGGAATCGTTTTCCCGCTGATCTAAATTGATCATCGTATTTGTCGAGTGGTGAGACACGCTTCTGGAAGCTCTACTGCGCGCGCTGATCAAAATCCCGGGGGATCTTTAGAGTTTCGGCGTGTGGGAATGATGAACTTGGTTGTCGTGATAGGCGGGGGGAGCGTCCTATTTGGGTAAACCCCATAAGGGTTTGCCTAAACAGTTGTAGCTTGTCGCTTAGATTCTGGCGGGCACATTGGGTATAAAATGAGGGAAATTGTTGTCCTGGAGGAGTAATCCTGAGCGTCGAGCACTATGTCCAAGCCCAGACGCGCCAGTCCCTTCGCCGTCCGTGACGAATTCCTCGACCTAGACTTTCCTTCCGTTGCAGCGACGCATGCCTACGCCAACCATCCTTCCATGCACCGGTTATCCACGAGCATCTCGAGCCCATGGTCAAATATTTCCTGCGTATCCGTGAGGAATTCTCCTGGGAGCCGCACACAAAAATGGAGCGGGAACGTCTTGACATTCACCAATTTGTCCGTGCCTACTTCGAGCATGCTGTGCGTTTGAAATTCTCCCTCCGCTCCCGCGGGATCGATGGATTGAATCTGAATCCGATGGGATTTTCCAGGAACATTTGTCCGACATGATTATTCATTGCGCAGAACTGGCCGCGGCCCGGCGGATTCCCTGCCCTGGAATTTGTTGGATAAACGTCGTTATGCATGCTGAGAACGTATATGGGTTCAATGGCGACAAGGATACAGTGTTTAAGGCAACTATGAGGGGGAAAATTGCTTCGTTGTATTGTTATTCTGCGGATCTTCGAAAGGGCGCGGTCGATAGGCAGTTTGTTGGTGATGCGCCAGCGGGCGACTTTCATTATCCATTTGTGGCAGGAGAACCGAGCCTCGAGGTACCCGAGCTCGTTATATAAAGCAGCTGTTTGTCGTTCCAGAATTGATTCGTGGCGTTTTGTCGCCCTCGTCCGAGCACCTCTGTCGTTCCTTCTTGTTGTTCCATCTCGATGGATTCTGCCCTCGCCGCCAATGGTTTCTCCGGCTCACAGAGCGTCCATGATTATGTCGCCGTGCCACCTGTACTCATCTCGCACCTCAAGCAGTACTGCGCTTTCCGTCGCGATGCTGTCGAATTCGCAGGGACTCCCGACGGTCTCCTTCGCTATGTGATCACGATTCTCTGCGAATTTGCGCACGTTCTGCGGCTCTGTATTCCAGCCGACGCTTTGTCCTTCGAGGATCTCCCTGCTGGTCGTTTCCAGCAGCTTATTTTCTTCATCACGAAATATGTCGCGCAAGCTGTGCGTATTTTCTGCATGATCTTGAGTTATTCGTCCTCCGTGCATCCTAACATGTTTCCTAGGCCATTGTTTATGACATTGCTCGGCTTCGCCTCCCAGAAAATGCGGGTCCGTACATGGTCGATTCGCGCGCTACGCGCTGCCTTCAATACGCTCTTGACTTTGACCTGGTTATGGGCTCCCTGACCGATGGGTATGGTTCGAGCTCGCGCGCACACCAGATCGGGCGCGTGACTTCTGTGTTGCGTCTTGCCAATGATCGTCCCTCGAGCGAGTACGACCTGGACGTGGCCATTCCTCTCAACGTTATCTGCCTCCTGTGTACGCCTCCTTGGACCGCGTCCGAGATCGAAACGTTGGCGAACGTCGCAGAGTACAAATTTTGGGGACTAGAGCAGTGTCTGCTTCAGACCGAGCATGAGATGTCCGACCAGCTCATAGAAAAGCTCGAAAGGGCGCATTTGTACGCGTATCAGAGGTTCGAATTGGGAACTAGCAGGAGGACCACTGTCTGATTCGGTCGGGTCGGGATTTGTCAAATTATATGACCTAATCGCTTGTGGTGCCAATTTAAATTTCTGTGTTTCCTCCTATCCCCCTGTGGTCGCGTGTTTTTCTGGCTGAGCCTATAAAAGGCGCCTTGGTTCCTTTTCAGCTGATCTCCCGTCGCGCGTTTTATCCGCGCATGTCCTCCGATGCGCGAAACCTCCCTCCTTTCCGCTTGAAACTGCCCGGCCTCACCATCCTCTGGGTGAACCGCGCGAGACACCTTGCTCAAGCCCTCCTGCGTGTTTCCATAATACAGTGTTTCGACGAGCTCCCGCCGGATATGATGGTTCTGACGCGTAAATCCGTGAGGTTGTTGCTGGACAATATGGTAGGAAAAGTAATCCTGCGGGAATATGTCATTTTTCTGATGCTTTTGTCGTTTATAGGTCACTCTTGGCAAGGCCAGCGTGAAATACGGCCCATATCGCGACCATGTTCAGCCCGACTTCTTTGTCCCGAGCGAGGCTATGACCCTGTTTGGCCTGGCGGAGGGCTTCATGGATTTATTCAGGTTCGAGGGGGATGAAGACGCTGCCCGTCGACGGGCAATCTTCGGCAACCTCGAGCTCCTGTATTCCTGCATGCTTCTCAACCCTCTTTACACGGGTACCGGCGTCGATTTCCCTAGCTTCCACGTGGATATCCGCACACTTGTCCTTTTCGGCGTGACTCCTTGGATAAAACCCTCGCAACTTGCGCAAGTCCTTCCAGGCTCCCGCACGGCAAAGCATAATTTCGGCGACAACCTCCTGCGCTACCATCTGGAGCTGGGTGAGGTGGGTCGTTTCATTCTGGCGCTCGGCGATGAAGATTATGTCCCGACACAACCCAATACTCCCAAACTCGGCGAGCTCAGCATGATTATCGAGGAAGAGGAGGGGGATTTGAGCGTTTGCGGCCAGAGTCCCGGCGGATTTTCTCTTGTTGGTGGTCCAGGAGACGAAGAAGATGGCGAGATTCCGGAAATGGACACGCCCTGTGATGACGAAAAGGAGAATGACGAAAATCTGGCAGGAATTTCTGGATACGAGGCTGAATCCGGCGAGATTCTTGTTGGCAGGCTGTCAGCCGCCACGTTTGGTGAAGAACGAATCGGTTTGTAAGAGCGATCCGTCAGGAGTTCACCAATCGGGGATGACTCCGGCTGTCAGTTGGTACTGTCGTGGTCCGTATTCGTTTGTAGACATAAAAGAAGGGCATCCTTTTTGCCCTTCCTTCATTATTTCCCGCATGTCCGATTCCAGCTCTACCCCTGAGCCGGAAAATTCCTCGTGTCGTGGTACCATCTTCAAGTACAGCTCGCGTCTGGCGAAATTATCACTCCATCCTCAGGAACTCGAGTGTTACACTCTTCAACCCCGAGGGTCGTGGCTGGAGTTCCTCGAAAAGCGCGTGCGCCCGATGATTTATTTTCTTCACGTTGGCGTTACGCACGACTTCGCCCTTGTCGGGCGCAAGGGGTACTATGGCCGCGAGGAATTTGCTGAGATCTGGTACTGGATGGAGCAGGTTTTCCTCCACTTGGTACGTTCTTCATCGTGTCTTTATTCTTCCGCCGAGATCCTAAATCCTTTGGATAGCGACTCCTCCTGTTAAGTCACTGCGACACGTCGTCGCAGTACTCCGGCGGGTGGGGGCTTCCTTTCCCCTCGGCATGCAAGATTCCTGGCGAGGCTGTTTCGGTGGCTGGGGGTCAAAAAGTGTTGGAGAAGCGAATGATGGTAGAAATCCTGCGGGATTCGGGTTCGAGTCGACGGTGGGGAGCGTGTATTTCCTTGTGTATCATGTCCTTTGTGTCTCTTGTGATTATCGCATTTCCAGCGAAACAATCTCGTCGTCTGTCTGTTTGTTTCCACGCGTGAAATTCCCCCTTTTCGTATCTGTGCTCCTTTGGTATTCGCAAATAACGGGTGATCAATCCGTTGTGTGCGAATGCCGAATTTATCGGTGTAGACGACGTAAGTAGTCAGAACCTCAGTCGCACACAGTAGTACGAGACTCTTTGTATTCACCTGTAGACGACGTAAGTAGTCAGAACTACAATGAAGTAAGTATAGTGTAAGTATGAGATAAAATATGAACGTACCCTCAGTCGCACACAGTAGTACGAGACTGAGGGCAGTGAAACAGCTCCGCGCCCCTTAAGGGGGCGCGGCTACGATCGGTAGCAACATATGAAATGATAGAAAAGAGAAACACTACCGCCAGCGTCCGTATATGGTAGCGGCGTCGGCTGCAGCCTCAACACTCCCCCTGACGGACAGCACGCTTGCGCTTCCAATCAAGCCCAAGTTGTCCGACACATTTCTCGTGTGCGGCGCGCGGGAGTGCCTTCGTGAAAATGTCGGCGACATTTTCCGTCCCCGGGACCGAAGACACGGCGATCTCGCCATCCTTGACTCGTTCGCGAATGTAGTGCCACCTGATGTCGATATGCTTCGAAAGCCCGTGCGCTTTATTCGTTTCGGTGAGACTAATCGAGCCGAGGTTGTCGCCGTTCAATCCGAATGGGAGTTCTTGCGGGAGGAAAGCTTCGGACAGCCAATTCTTTATCCACATCGCCTGCTGTGATCCGCGGGCCAGGGAAATGTATTCGGCCTCCGTTGAAGACAACGCGACCACGGCCTGACGCTTCGATGACCAACAAACGGGTGCACCACCCATGAAGAAGACATAGCCCGATGTGGATCGGCGCGTGTCGACGCATCCGGCCCAGTCTGAGTCGACAAATCCCTCGGGCTTCAGCCCTGTTCCGGGCGCGTCGGTCAAGGGAGGCGAGTAGAGTAACCCGTAGTCTATGGTGCCGCGAATATATCGTAAGACGCCAATCAGGACGTTCCAGTGCTCGGGTGACGGGTTTGACTGTACATGGCCGAGCGCGCAGCAGGGGTAGGAGAGATCTGGGCGAGTTCCGCAGCTCCCCCAGACGATGGAGCCCAGAATTCGCCGGAACGGCTTGTCGCGCATGAAGGCGGCGTCGGATGGGGAGAGCGGGGAAGAAGCAACGTGGATCTGATAGCCGGGCGGAAGCGGTGTAGAAATCGGGGAAAGATCTGCGTACCCAAAATGGTCAAGCACCTTTTCGAAGTATTGAGTCTGATGGACTGAGATTGATCCGTCGGCTAACTTCTCGACGGTCAGTCCCAATAGCAGCGACACGTCCACCTCTTTAAGGTCCCACTTCGCGGCAAACTCGTCCACGACGCGCCGGCTCTCCTTCTCCGACGACGAGGCTCCTAGGACGTCATCCGTATGCGTGGTAGTGATGGTATAATCACCGCTCTGTTGGCGTGTTCGGACACACGGGTCGGCAAGGCTCTCCTTGTAACCGAGGTCCGTGTACCCTTTTGCAAGGAGTTTATACCAGATATGGCCCGCCTGAACTAGCCCGTAGAGCGGTCGAAGCAAGAGGCACACCTTGTGCTCCTCCCCCTGCTTCGCGAAACCACGCGGTTGCCTCATGTAGACAGGTCTGTCCATCACGCCGTTGAGGTAGGCCCCCGAGAAGTCCCACTGTCGTACGTGTAAACGTTTGACAGCCGCGACCGCGAACACCATCCGGACGGACTCCATCCTCGCTACCATCGCCCATTTGACTTCAAAATCTTTCCCATCCACCATTTCGTCCCCGCGCGCAACATAACGTCCCCGCGCGCAACATAACGTCCCTTGTGGCCAATCACCTGCCCGTCGCCATCCACTTTCACGTTGTACACCCACATACCGGCAATTGCACGCTCTCCAACCGGGAGGTCGACAAGCTTCCAGACGCCGCGTTCCTCAAGCTGATTAATTTCTTTCTGCATGGCCGGCAGCCATTTTTCCGGCTCACGCATCGCTTGCTGGTACGAGCGCGGGATCACACCCTTAATGGCGCTCGCGAACGCCCACGGCGAGGTCAGCAACTCCGCATCGAAGTCGGCCCAGTCCACGTCGACCGCGTTTGCAGTAGGGTGTGGCCGGTCATGAGCCCAGTCTTCGCCAGAGATGAGCGCTTGCTCTTCTATCTGGTCGGAGACCATCATCCGGAGCGCCGCTTCGGACGGCTTAGGCACGCGGCCTGTTCGACGCGGCGGCGGCGGTGGTAGCGGTTGTGCAGGTGCAGGAGCGGCAGCGGGGAGAGGGGCGGCAGCGGAGAGAGGGGCGGCAGCGGGGGGAGGGGCGGCAGCAGGAGCGGGCGCGGCAGCGGGTACCACAGGATCATGTTCGGGCGCAGCTGGTGCCTGCGTGTCGTCATCCTCGAACACCGTCGGGTCCTGTGGCAGCGCGTCCTCGATGTCGACAGGGATCTGCGTACGGTGCGGCATTCCTTCTTCGAAGATAACATTTCTGACCTCGAAAATCCGCATCCGTTCAGGGTCGTAGATGCGGTATCCACGACGCCCCATATATCCCACCATTTTGCCCTTCCAACCTTGCACGCCGAGCTTTCCGCCTCTATGGTCAAGGTCCTTAACCCAGCAGGTACTCCCCCACGCGCGAAGGTGCGATACGTTCGGCCTAACAAGGTTCCCGTGGTCGTCCTTCTGACGGTACCATGCCATCCACGGGACTATGTCGGGGTGGCGTGCAGACGGTAAGAAGCTTCGCACGTAGCAATGGGAGGTCGCTGATTCTGCCCAGAAGCGCCCATCCATGTTCCCCTCGATGAGCTGGGTGCGTGTTCCTTCGATAACGGTGCGATTTCCGCGCTCGACGTGCCCATGCGCTGACGAGGAAGCCTTAGGTACCTTCTCGACCTTGACGCCGCGCTCCGCGCAGAAATTCAAGAAGAGTTCGTTGTCGAATTCACGCCCCAGGTCGATGCGAACGCACTTCAGCCTGTCGCCGTCTGGACCTCCGCCTCCATCAACCATGTCTTGAAGGCGTTGAGGGTTACGATCGCGGTTTTATCGTTCAGGAAGACCGGGAATTTCATCGACGTACCGCCATCAGACACCAGCATCATGTACACGGCGTGCGACCAGCTCGGGGTCCGCGCGCGTCCCCACAGATCTATGTGGACGCGCGCCAGCGGCGTGTTCTCGTGTGTTACCACATCATCAAACGGTGCTTTATCCTGCTTTCCAAGAATGCAATCCTCACACATTCCGCGCAGACCCGTTTGGACAATCTTCACGCCCTCCACCAGTGACTTATCTGCCAAGCGCTGAATCGCGCGGACGTCGCCATGGCCGAAGCGGCGGTGCCAGGTCTCGAGGTCTGTGGGCTGGCTCCGGTCACGTCCTGCGATGGCAGCGACGACCTCCGCACCGCCGTCCTCGGCGTCGACAACATCAACTTGGTAGAGCTTGCGCGCGCCCTCAACCCGAACGATGTGTCCATCAATTATCACGCCTCCGTCGCGTCCGAGAACGGAAAGGCGGCCATTTCCCCACTCTCCCCGGAACCCTCGCGTATCAAGTGTCGGAAGCGAGATCAAATTCATCGCGAATCCCGGGGTATGAAGCGACTCGAGGAGGATCTTTCGAATTGATCCGCCGGCTACACGGACGGTGAACTGCGCGACACCCTTGCCTGCGACCTTGAACCCGCCGCCTGTCTGAAGCGCTGTATTGCCTTCGACATTGACGGCCCGGTACGACACGAAACGTTTCCGGTTCGCGACACAGCAGTCGGTCGCGCCGCTGTCCATGTACGTCAAGACTCGCGTAGGGCTCGGTGAAACATCGGTCGCATAAATTGAAGGCGGAGGCGGGGCTACTACATCGACTACGGTACGACTAACACGTTCGTTCAGAATGGGAGGAGCTGACCCTCCACATCCAGATCTGTGAACCGTGTTATCGCCCGTAGCCGATGAGGAGGCGGTTCGGGACGAACCTTCGTCGTGGGCGTCGACGCCGAGCGCGTAGACGGCCATGGGTGAAGTGTAGGCAGCGGTAGGAGCCGCGGCAGCAGCTACGATTGCGGGAGCAGGGGTCGTCACGGCGGCGGCAGCTGGGGCAGCCATAGCCGTGGTTCTGGCAGAAGTGCGTGCGGCCCGTGCGGCTTCGACGAAGGCCTGGCGCGGCTCCTTTCCACGCGGTGCCCTCCAGCGTCTCGGCCCTTGACCCTCGATTCCACCACCGCGCGCCCAGCAGCGCTCCTTCGTGTGCCCCTCGACCGTGCAATTTTCGCACTAGCATTCGCGACGCTCCCCTTCTTGGCGTCTGCGATCTCCTGCGCGTAACGAACGTCGTGGTACGCCAGAAGGTTGATCTGGAGGTCGGGGGCGGACATGGCCTGCATCGCCATCAGCGACGGTCCGAAGTCGATGGGGGGGAGTGACCCGAGGATGATGGTCTTCATGTCCGCGTCGGTCACGATTGCCCCCATGCGGTTCGCCTCGGTGCGGAGCTTCGTGAGCGTCTCGAGGTGAGTGGGCATATCAATCCCGCGCTCGAGCTTATGGCCGTTCAGCTTGTCCATCGCCAGCTTCTTCAAGACCTCGGACGTGCGGTTGAACTTCGTGGACAAGATCGTCATCATTTCGAAGCTGGTCATGGTGGCCTTGATGCCGTGAGCCTGCGGGTCCACGACGTTCTGGTAGATGGTGGCGCTAGCGACCCCGTCGCGCAGCTCCCACTCTTCCACCGTCGGGTTCCTCGAGTTCACGGCAGTCCCATGCCCGGGCAAGGTCAGCTGGCCGACTCCCGTGGGGCAGGTAATAGTTCCGTCCGTGTATCCGGACAGCCCCTTTCCACGAACGAGGCTGACGAGGCTGTCGTACCAGCTCGGCCAGTTCTGCTCAGCGAGCTGCTTGTCGGAGGCAAGGATGGTTATATGGGAGGAGAACAACATGGGGTGAGTCTCTCTTGCGACTAAGCGTTATACGCTAGTTCTGACTGCGAATCTGTAGACGACGTAAGTAGTCAGAACCTCAGTCGCACACAGTAGTACGAGACTCTTTGTATTCACCTGTAGACGACGTAAGTAGTCAGAACTACAATGAAGTAAGTATAGTGTAAGTATGAGATAAAATATGAACGTACCCTCAGTCGCACACAGTAGTACGAGACTGAGGGCAGTGAAACAGCTCCGCGCCCCTTAAGGGGGCGCGGCTACGATCGGTAGCAACATATGAAATGATAGAAAAGAGAAACACTACCGCCAGCGTCCGTATATGGTAGCGGCGTCGGCTGCAGCCTCAACAATCGGGGCCTGCTTTTCGGTGTTTCGTTATGGAAAATGATTGAATGTGCGCGGGACGTCAATATTTTCGTCGTCAGTGGTCGCTGCAGACGCCACCGTTCGCGTGTCGGTTAAAAATGCATTTTCTCTGCGAATTTTCGGATATCTGGTTGGCTGGCTGGGAGCTGCGGCTGACTCAGTTATTCTCTGTTAATGGTTCGATCGAATCTTGTGCTGTGGCGCGTTCTATCTGTTCGTTGGGCTCGATTTGGGTGCAACTCCGGCGGGATTTCTTCCTTCGGAACGGCTTCTTTGGCTGTGGCGGTGTCAATTAATCCTAATCCCGTGGGATTATTGCTGGTGATTCGAATCTCGGGTGTCGCCGAGCCGAGCATCGTGCCGCTGTCTCCGGTTGTGGACCATCATGGGTCCCTTTTCGCTGTTTCCTTTGTCCACCATCTCGTCTTCGCCCAAACTCTGCAAGTTCTCGCGCGGTGCTCCTGGGGTCTTTGTTTGGCTCTTCTGGGTGCCTAAATCTCGCAGGAATCCCCTTTCATCCGCTGTAAGCGATGTCGCCTGATTGAGTCCGGCGGGATTTTGTTCTTCGGCGCTCGTTTCCTGATGTGGAGGACACGTGACTTATGTTGATCTTATATCATCAGGGGCAGGAAATCAGCCCGGATTTCCCCCCTGTCTTTCCTCTGCTCTCTGCGCGCCACCTCGAATCGTCTTTCCCGCGCCTCTGTCTGCCTCTGCGGTGCCATCAGCTGGTGCTGCGCCGCAGGCTTCTTTTTAATTTGATGGCCTTGGATATTTTTGGCGGTCTTTTCGATTCAGTTGCGTCCATATATTTCTCTGCGCTTCTTGTTGGTGTCAGGGCGGGCACATTTTTTCGTCTTCTCACAGCGCTGACTCACTCTCTCTCTCTGTCTTTCCACCACCTTCCGCTCCCAGAGTGTGTTCTCTTTTCCTCCCAGTGTCTTCACCCTCCTGTCCTCGTCCTTTTTCTTCGACCCGCTTCCTCAATTCGACCTTTCGACGATGGCCAAGCAGAAAACCGGCGGGTCTCCGAGGGTCACGGGCAAGCGCAAGGCTGAGCAGTGAGTGGCACGAACACATCGTCGTTTTTACTTGGTTTCTGACACATTTTTCTTGCAGGCTGGGGCCCGAGTCCGAGTCCGAGGGGTCCGTTGCGGGGTCTGTCGATTCGCGCGCCACCACAATGCACAGCGCCCCTGGAAGTCGCCGTTCAGCGCGTACCGTGGCTAGCGGCGTGCTGTCTGCAAGCTCCACTCCCTCGAAACCCAAGCCCAAGCCCCGGAAACGACCAAACACAGGCGCGGCGGCTGAACCTGGTGCCCCAGCGGCTTTGCCTTCGACCCCCAAGGGCGGGCCTCCACGTGGTTTGAAGCGGACCGATGCCCTCCCTTCTATCCCTGGAGGTTCTTCGTCGTCGAACCCGGCTGCGCCTCCCGCTGCATCTATAAAAGTCAAACTCCCCGCGAAGCGCGCCGTTACGCCGCCAACCGGCACCATCACTATTCCCCGCGTGCCTGCAAGGGCCAACCGCGCTCCTTCGAAACCCTTGGACCCGTCTTGTACTTTTCTTCGCAGGCCGATTCCCTCTGGTAAGTCTTGTTCGTCTTTTTCGTCATATTCCGTTTTATCTGATCTTGTTATCTTTTTCAGATCGCGATGCTTTCCCGTCGTCATTCGTGCTTCAAGGAGCCAACGACGAGGCCATTAACTTCGAAATCAACGTTGTGCCGGGGACTGTCACGGCGCGACCCGTCCGAGGCCATCGCAGCAACGAGGAGCTTGAGGAGTTCTACGTGGCCTCCATTGATTCGTCCAAGACCAACCGCGCTGTCCCAGTCGCGGATTTCGCAGGCGACTGGCGCTCCTCGGAGATGGGGATGATCGTGGATGGCGCGCTCGAGGCCGATTCCGCTGTGGCTGTGTACGACGCTGTCCGTTTTCGCCTTGACTGCCTCGAGGAGTTCCTCGCGCTCTATCCCGTCGTCAACCCTTACTCCGCGCAGCCTCTTTCCTTCGACGACCCCTCGTTTGACGACGCCAACGATCCGAAGCCCGCTCGCGTCACGCATCCGTATAACCCTCCCGTGCCCAAGTTCGACCCCGCTCGCTCGGATGCCGACGTCAGTGCCGATGCGCAGAAGTTCCAGGTCGAGGCGTCCGAATACGTTGCTTGGTGGTCCGCAGAGGGAGCGCGCCTCGAGCGCACGTTCCTGGTGGATCTCGCGACGTGGACGGCACAGAGGCAGGCTTGGGTGGACCGCACGACGAAGCGCATCTCGTTACGCGCGGAGCAAGTCCGCACGTACATCGACCGCCGCAACTTCACAATTTCCCGACACCTTTCCATCATCCGATCCCTTGGCGAGTACGGCTATATCCTGAGCGTTGGACCCAAACACTTCTTCTCTGAGCGCGCACCACGCCGCCTTCCTCCCTCGCCGCTCCCGGCGAATTCCTCGCAGCCGAGCGCTGCGCCCGCGTCGTCATTGCCTCTGACTCCGAGCGCGTTGCAGGCTGAAGGGCAGCCCGCGTCGCGTGGTCGCGCCGCAACACCGGCCTCGCCATCTCCATTTTGTCAGTCGCCTGTTCGTCGCGCATCGTCGCCCGCCGAGTCTGGTAAGTCTCCCGTGCATCCCTTTTCCCGCGGATTCTTTTACTGATCGCTGTCTCCGCAGTGCATTCTCGCACTCTTGGCAGCATCGACGCCCAGCCCGACCCCGTGGGGCCGTACCTTGATCCCGAGGACGCGCTCGCTCTCTTCAACGACGAGCAGGACTCCGAGGGCCATTCCTCCTCCGACGAGTTGGCCGGCTCCGCACCTGTCGACAAGGGCAAAGGGTGTGAGCTCGGCGCCGGTGGTGATGAAGGTGGCGAAAGTGAGCCGGAGGTGGTTCCATCGAGCGTCCTGGGCGAGGAGGAGGTTCCTCCCCGCACGACTAGGGGCGGCAGCGGCAAGAAGGCGAAGAAGTCGAAGGCGAAGGTGAAGACCAAGGCCGACCTCATCCTTGAGCTCCCGGTCGACCCCGAGTCGAAGGCGCTCCCGCTCCTCCTTGTTCCTTATGACCACGAGTACCACAAGCACGAGTTCTTCGGCGAGGGCGCCCCTCTTCGCAATATCACCGGCCTGTATACCTCTGACAACACTCCCCGTGGATTGACGCCTTACAACGGCGGTGGTTACACGCTCTCAACGCGTCCGGGATTGGAGCACTGTATCGCCGGGCTCGAAGACGCGGGGCTTAGCCCACCCATGGTGGGGCCCGTTGTGTTCGTTACGCGTGGAAAGGTACGTTCTGTCCTTTCTATTCGTTCTCCTTTATACTTTTGCTAATGACCTTGGAGGGGTGTGCAGAATGTTGGGCTCCAGGTTGGTGGTGTCTCCGTCCCCGCCAGGGGTATGAGCTGCACGCGAAGTGTATTCGTTGCCTAGCGCTTCGGAAGGTGTGTACCCAGCTCGATGGCTATAACTTCCAGGTCGTTGGTGCGTTCCCCTTTCTTTTCTTCCTCTCTTAACTTGCTTAACTTGTTCCTTGCTCCTTTTTATTAGATCATCGCTCCTTCGAGATTAACCTCAAGCTTTTCGTCGAGGTCCTCGTCACCCACGGCTGGGTTTACACCCAAGTCCTCAACAAGAACACCTTCGAACTCATGCCTTGCAAGTTTGTCGCTACGGCCCACCCTCGGACGCCAAGGAGAAACCCGAGACCGTCCCACTCGTTCTCGAGGGGTCGCCCGAAGACGTCTGCGAGATCGTCAAGACCGAGGCGCTTGAGGTGCTCCCTGCCGTCCTTCTTGGCATCGAGGCAATGCGCCCCGCGGGCTCGTCGCAAGATGCCCTCCGCGCCGTCTTCGCCGGGATGCTCGACACCGTGGACAAGTTTAGCGACTTCCTTCGCGGCGAGATTGATCACATGGACCGCTCTTTTGCGGCTGCGAACTCGTCGGGCGCGCATGGGTCGGGGAGCGGCGGGTCTGGGGTCGCGGGGGCGGACGCAGAGGGCGACGTGTCTATGGTCGGGGGCGAAATGAGTGCCCTGGAGGCCTCTTTCAGGCAGCTTGCCCAGCAAGGTGCGTTTTCATTGCTTTATCCCCTTTCTTCTTTTCTCCTAACCTCTCTATCCCTCCTCAGACTCGTTCCGCCACCTCACCTTCGGGAGCCTCAGGCAGATGCCTCGCCCGCCCCCGCAGCTCTCGCACGGATTCGGCGCGTCCGCGCTGTCAACTGGCGCGTCGCAGGAGCTCAAGTTTGGGACTCCCGCGCTCCTCGGTGGTTCCGCTCCGTTGGGATCGCGGCCGCCCCAGGCGCCTCCATCGTCCTCGCGTGCGCCCAAGTCGTCGGGCCCAAAGCTGTCCGTCCCACCGCCATAAGTCGCATCGCACGGGCTTTTTCTTGTTGTTTCGTCATCCCGCCATCGCCCGAACTCCTCAGTAGCGGCTGAGTTGAGTAGGGCTGCTAAAATCCGCTTTTTCTTTTGCTTTTGACTGCTGTCCGGGGGAAAATCCCCTTCGCTAATCATCGCGCCCTCGTTACTTATTGTAATAGTAGTTTTTCTTTACTCAGAAAAAATTGTAACGAGGGCCCAAATAAATTCTGATTTTCGTGCTGATTTTCGCGTGATTTGTTTAAGAATTCTTCCGGGAATCGGACTTGAAGTCGAGGAATTTTGTAAAAAGTCTTGACGCGACGTGCTGAACTCGTGATGGATCCAGAGCGTTGGCCTAAGAATTTAGCGCCTAAGGTAGCGCCCTCTGTTCGGCCGGATTTTCCCCGATCGGAAACTCGGCAGACGCCAACACGTGATTCGTTCTTTCGCGACTTTTCCTAAGTCCACGTTCTTGAACAAGGTTTTATTGAAACCCCACTGTCCCGAGAGATTTTCGCTTCTGTTTGGTCCTATCCAGCTCGTATGTGGTTTCCTAACTCGAAATCTCGCGGGAATCGAGGTATTTCTTGGGCTAGTGATCATCTGGCTATCACAAGTCTTCTATCCGGCGGGATTCGAGTGAGGTAGGCAAAATCCCGAGGGAATTTGCATTGCAGGTGTCGATAAATAGATGTTACATTTGTATGGTCATAGTCGTAGGCGAGGGAAATGAAAATTTGAGAGATGCTGATAACTTTATTGCGTTGTAAAGGTCCTTTTAGAGTGAAGCAAGATTTCTTCTAGGATCCGGGCACTGCCGATTGTCCTTCGAACCATCTGCTTCCTGTATCTCCCCATTGGGGTTCTGCTTCCTTCCTTTTACGTGCAGGGGTCTGTTCCACAAACTTCGTAACCGGGGTACGAATTTTAGACCTCGCCTGGTAAGGTATAATGCGAAACACCGCTGTTGTGGCTTTCGAGACTGATCCATCTAGCTCTGCCAGAATGTAGGATCCGTCTGATTGTTTTCGTATCACGACCATCGGTCCGGAGTACCGAGGCTTTGCTTTTCATGACCATTCATTTTCGATGGCTGAGTTTCTGAGGAGGACCAAAGTCCCTGGGGAAAAATCGTAGTCGATTATCTTTTTGAGGTTGTCCAGCTCCCAACGTTTCACGCTGAGGATACGAGCCTCGAAGACCTGAGATTTGATCTTCTTCAAATCCTCCGGCCGCTTCATCAACTGTCTGGCTCGCATCCCGATGAGTTCTTCCGTCGAGAGTTTTTCGCCTGTCACTGGGAACATATAGGTCGCTTCGGAGATGTCGAAGGGGAAGAGGGGTTCGACTCCGTGGGCTAGGAAGTAGGGGGAATATCCTGTGGATTTCTGGATGGAGACTCGTTCCACCGAGAATACATAGAATATCCTTTCCATCCAGAGAGAGAGGTCTCCCTCGCAAGCTTTCGATATGGCTTCGCGCACGTCGTAGTGGCGTCTTTCCACTGGTCCGTTGGCTCGGGAATTATAGCCGGAGATCTTTATGTGGTTGATGTTGTATCGTTTCGACGACCAATCCACTGCTTTGACCCATGCCGAACCGTTGTCCGTGACAATCTCTGCGATGGCTCCCCAGCGGCATAGTATTTCCTCGAAGATGAAGCATCCGAGAGAATACGCGTCCTCTGTCTGGAGCATTCTCCATTCCGGCCAGGCTATAAGTGAACAACGCCCGTGGGCGAGGTAGCGGTACCCGTTCGAAGTGGGTAGGAGCATGGTGTCCACATAGACTTTGTGGAACAAGGGGAGGGAGACTGCGACTGTCGGAGGAATATTGATTTTGTGCGTCGAACGAAGCTGGCATTCATGGCATGTATGCAGGTACCATCTAAGGTCCTCGTCCAGTAAGGGCCACCAAAAGCGATCGATTAGGCGCTTCCTCGTGATGAAGTAGCCTTTGTGCCCGAGTTCGTCGTGAACTTGTCGAAGCATCCCTGCTCTTTTCTCCTTTTCTAGCACCAATTTGTGCTCCCCCTGCGGGTTGATTTTCCAAAGGGCGTCGTTCAAAACGAAATAGCACTTGGCTTTGCGGATGAATCTGGCGTAGTAGTAGTCGCTCATCTCTTCTGGCCGTGCGGGATTCAGGAGGAATTTCTTTATCTCAACGAGATTCTTCTTCATGGCCTCCGCTCTGTCCGAGGTCGGGAGTTCGCATGTTGAGTTGTAGATCTGCGAGATGAATACGCTGATGGGCAGCATGTGTATTGCTCGAGCTGGGGTGGTTTCCCACTCCTTTAGCTGGTCCATTGCTGATTGGATCCCTGAGGAACGAAGCATCGAAGCTGGCAATGCTTCAAGAAGCGAAGCGCAGCGCTTCCGTCCCCAGTTCATAACTTGTATGGCAAATCCGCAGGCATTGTCAATCCATTCATCAATGTCGTCTTCCTCCTCTGGATCTTCTTCCGCGCATTTTCTGCGTGAGAGTCCGTCGGGAGCGTGCCTGGCTCCTGGGACGTGCTCGAGTTCGAAGTCAAAGAGCAAAATTGCCGCAACCCAACGGTTCATAGTCGCATTGGGCTGTATATCGGGATTCTTCAACATGCCCTTGATGTACTTCGCATCCGTGCGAACCAAGAGATTCGTGGCTCCGACGAGGTAGAGGCGGCAAGCTTTGAGCGCACGGAATAATCTGTACAACTCGATCTTCGCTTGGGAATAGCGAGATTCGCGCTCGTTCCAGGTGATGGAACCAAAGCGAGACGGGTATTCCTTCCCGTCCTCCCCGACCTGGTACAAAATCTATCCGACCGCGATGTAGGATGAGTCGACTGCCAGGATGACCCTTCGTCGGAGGAGTAGTCGATTTGTTTTATAGTGGGAGACTCAATCAAGAGCTGCTTCAAAATGTTCATCGACTCCTTCTGTTCTGGACCGAATTCGAAGTCTACTTCCTTCTTTGTGAGTTTTACTAACGGCCTGGCGTGCTGGGCGAAATCTTTAATGAAGATTCTCATTAGACCGAGCGTTCCGAGGACGGCTCGGACGTCTGTAAGATCCTCGCAATCCGGCCAGTCCTTGATTTTCTGAACTTTCGATTCGTCGGGTGTCCTGCCTTCGTGGCTGCAGACGTGTCCGACAACATTTATCTTGGGGACCGCAAAGAAGGATTTCTTCGCGTTGAAGGTACCGCCCGCATGCCTAATTCTTTGGCAGATGCGGTTGATATTTGTCATGTGTTCCCAAACAAATCTCTGTATGCCTGAGTTCTCGGGGATGGTCTCGTAAGAACCGTCTTCCAAGAGATAGTAGGTGGTAGGTCCCTTGACGGGAGTGTCGTCGACGAATGGCTGGGTGATATGGGGAATTTCGTCCTGAAGGATGAAGTTTATGTCCCCTTGTTGGACCTGTACCGAGTTGGTATATCCTTGTGGTAACCGCGTAAGACGTAGCGTGCCGAAGGGTCCTTGGAAGGTGGTAAAATCCCACGAGGCAATGTCCAACATTTGATGGTCGAATCCAACGAAGAGGTCAAACATGCCATATATCACGCATCCTCCAAAGGATTCCGCGTAGACCTCGACAATGGGTGGGCAACCGGAGTCTTTAATGACTACCGCGTTGAGAGGCTGAAGATTGTGGACCAGTTGGAGAGGCCCGTCCGATTTTGGCACGACAAACCAATTCGCCCGATAGGACGAACTGGAGGGCTCGTATACGTCTGTTTTCATCTTTCCTCAAATGATGTTCACCACATCGTCCCTAATTCCCGGTGGAATGGGAATGTTTCGTTCCTGCCATGGTGTATGCTCTAGCACTGGGATCTTCACTGGATCGAAGTAGTCCTCTCTGAAGCTTCCTCTTTCTGTTTCGTCCCATGTGAAAGCCATTTCGTGGTTGCGAATGACGTCGTGCACAAGCTTCTCTTCTTCAGGCCATAGAAACCTGTCCTCGTTGATCTTCATTCCTTTGGCGCGTTCCGTTGTGTATCGCTCCCCATCGACCAGATCCGGCGGGAGTGGATTCAAGGGTGGCATTCCCTCGAGAGGATCCGAGGGGAAATGCCTTACGATTCGAAATTCCTCGGGGAGTGTGGCGGGAACCGAGTGGACTCTGTCCGCTACTGGTTTGTATTTCTTCTTCGGCTTCTTCTTCGCTCCTCCCTCCGTGACTGCTTTGTTTATCCACACACGCTTTGTGTGGTTATAATCGTACATCTGCTCCAGGCAGTGCGCGGTATACTTGGGCGAGACTTGAAACTGTATCGCGTTGTTGTGAATGTAAATTGACCTGCAATCTGTGGTATTCGTCCCCTCGGGAGAGTATAGGACCACCGGCGAAGTGAATCTTCGAAATGCCATGCCGGGGACCGAAGGGTCCTCGACAGGTCTGCGGAGTCTGATGTTTTCTGGTTTATCTGTTGCTGGGGTGGTCTCTCCTAAGACCCGCTTATCCCTTGCCCTCGCTGGTATTGTCCTTGCCGTTTCTTCTTTCAAATCTGTTCTCGAGTTCGCCTGTTTGTGTGAAGTACCGTCCAAATATGTGCCGAGACCACCGGTGGTGACGGAGGGCGTAGTGGGATTTCGTCCTCCCTCAAGCAAAACCCAATTCTCCCAACTCGAACACCTGGAAAGGGTTGGCCTCTGCAGCTGGGTCCTGACGCTGGGGCTTCCGTCTCGTAGGAATCGTGATGATACGCCACGTGTTCGGACAAGTGAGCGTGAGCTCCTGCGTGCCGTCGGACCGGTCTTTCGTGTGGCACTCTGAGAACCGGAAGAATGGTCGACCGAGGAGTATGTCGAAGGGGGCGCCTTCTACTACGTGGACCTGGAGGTGAATATCGAGTTCGCCGATGGAGAATTTGAGGTTCTCGACTACCCCGGCGGTAATGCTCTGGGTCGAGTCCGCTGATTCCATGGTGAGGGTTTTCTCGGGAGAGAGAGAAACCCCGAGCTCCTGCCATACACTTCTGTTCATCGCCACAATTTCCGATCCTTGGTCAAGGGTGCAAGCGATCGTGTGTGAATCGTTTACGAGGATGTCCAAAACGCGGAGCGAGTCGATAGGGGATGCTGTGAGGATATGATCTCTCAAATTATCTTGTCCTTCCCATATGAGTACGAGCGCTTCCTGCTGCTCATCTCCTTCCTCGACTGTGATCATCGTTGTTTTGACCGTTGGTATGCGTTTGGTGATGGCATTCTCCCGATAGTATTTTCGTACGTCGGGGGAAACAGCACATATTTCTCGGTTGGTGATCGTGAAACTGGCCTCCATTGATCGATTTATGACTGCCTGGAGGAGCGCGGGGTCCTCCATCATTGATTGATATTTAAAGGCTGGGGGAGGCGGCGGTTTCGAGGATATGGAGGGAATGAGAACTGGTTTAGGTGCTGGTGGAGGCGCTTCTGGGACGGAGTCTCGCCCAGGTCCGGGTTTATTCGGTCCTCGAGCCGGTCCTTTCCGCTGGATTACGACCTCAGGAAGCTCCTTTGCTTTCCCCTTGGTCGCTTTCTCGAAAACCTGTGCATCATTCTCTTTGCCCCCTGCGGATCCCAACGGAATCCGGCCAAACGCGAGTGTCTGTACTGGTTCCATTGTAGTAAAGGTCATAGCCTGAGCCGTATGCGGTGGCTGGTCACGTTCGAAGCTCTGTGTCTGTACTGGTCGCTGCTGTGGCTGCTGCTGCTGAGGCAGGCGAGGGGGTCCTCCGTTTTCCGATAACCATTTGTCTATCCTTTCTGCCATATTCCTTCCAGGAATTAATCGTGGAATGAATCGTCCGTTGGGAAGTACGATCTTGTGGTCGTGGCTACGGAAGCATCGACCCAGGCGCATGTACTCAGCCGCCACATCACAATCCCGGAGGAAGTGAGTCAGCGACGAGTAAAAACCGCACTCTCCGGGGGTGAACATGGTTGCTCCTCCCACAGCTGGGTTGCCTCGGCTGTTTGGCCAAGATTCCCTTGGGGGGTAGGTGGAGCGGAACCCATTTCCCTGGTCGCACTGGTAATTATTCGGAGGTGGCGCGCTCTCCTGGACGGTAGCCTGGTATACAGGGTACGCCTGACGTCCGTGGTACTGGCTTTCGTTCAGCTGATACTGGGGGTTTCCGACTGCGTAGGCTTGCCTATTCTCGGCGACCCTTTGCATTGACTGCATCTCCACTTTGATCTGCGTATTCAGCTTCTGAAACGCGTCACTCAGTTCCACCATCTCCTTCTTTATGAATGCTGTGTCCTTGGACCCATCGGTTCCTTGTGATGGTCCATCCAGGATTTATTTCGCGGCGGTAACGAAGTCGCTGATGTCGTAGGGGTCGTCGCTGGGGTGGTTTGGGGTGATGATTTGCAATCGCTGGTATACGCGGTTCCTGAAGTTCTCTTCCAATCCCTTGGGATACCGGTGTTTTTCCTCGAGGTCTGTGAGTTTCCCAGCGGAAATGAGGTGGACTATGATTGTCTTGAAGCGCCGGTGGTATTCTGAGAAGTCCTCCTTCGTTCTGACCCTTATGAGAATTTGCTCTTCTAGCAAGTTGTTGAGGTCCTTTAGCATGAACATCTTTTTCCCGTCGGATCCGGGGTATAATTCCGCCACAACGGCTTTAAATGCCGCCCAGGTAGTGATCTGGGGGGTCATCATGCCTTTCCATAAGACCTCCGTTTCCCTGCTGACATAGTGCAACGCTAGTCTGATTTTCTCATTGTCTCCTTCCCTCTCCATGGATTCTGCGACTTCCTCGATATCTTCCCAGTAACGGGTAAGATTGAGCGCCTTTCCATTAAATTCGGGTGCGCCCTTAGTGCCTCTGCCAGGTAAGAGTTTGGTCATCTTTCTACGCGGAGTAGTGGTTGTAGGAGGTGATTGTGAAGGAGGTGCGTCCGTGATGGAAGATTTAGTGGAAAGGGTGTTTGAAGTCTCGGTGGGGATCGAGGATTCGGTAGGCGTAGAGCCCTCTGGTGTAAGGCTCCGAGTGGGGATCTCGGGAGAAGCTTCCGAGGATGTGAGAGGGGATTTGTCGATGGTGGGGATGGCTACGAGCGGTGAGGCTGTAGATGCGCTAGTGGTGGTCGCGGTGGGGTCGTTCTCTGCGAGGGTTACTTCCTGGAGGATGTTACGGTTGGCGAGTCTGGTGGAACAGAGTTGTCGGGAGAGATGAATGTCTGTGGTGCGGTTGTGTGCTGCTTTGCGTGCCGTCTTGTATCTAGAATCCACGATAAAAACCCCTCGCGGTGGGCTCCAGTTGTGATAAGGACCGCGGTGCTACGGTGTGAAATGATGATGGTATTCGCGGTGTAGCTGCGTTCGTCCTCTAGGGGTTATATCGGATGGTTCCTAGTTTAGAGAGGGTGGCAGTGGAGAAACAGGTATGTTGGTCCGGATGGTGTGCTCGGTTGGAGCTGTGTGGTTAACAAAGTGGACGGTTTAGAATATAGAAATACTTGTTCAGATAGGTCAGTGGTGAACGGTCTGAAACTCCTAAAGTCTCCTCTTCAATTCTGTTCAATGCCTTTCCCCTAGGTGCTGGGCGCGAGACTGAATGTGTGAATCCTCCAAATCGGGGATTCCGTGGTGGCTTTAACGTCGACAAGAGTTGGTCGTACGGCAATGGTGTTTGCTTGGTACGTCCTTGCGGTCGTAGACGATTTGCTATGTAGACCTTTACAAGGTTCCCACTACTGCACGACGATGTGTCTGCGTAGGAAGGTGTGCACAGGTAAGGCTTTCGAGGATGATGAAGCGCGAGCTCTTTTTGAAGAGGAGCTGCAAGTGTGGGAGGAGAGTAGAGTGCCCTAGAGCAAGCGTGAACTGGTGTGTGTGTGTGTGTGTGTGATCAACTCTTGTATTGGGGGACAAGGTACACTGGGTGAAGAGTGGGGGAAAACTCTTGCCCAAGAATTGACTGACTACTGGCTAAAATGGGTGGTCCTTTTATACCTTTTCCGTCTCTACACAGCCTTCGGCCCCCGTCGCACCATAGACCTTCTCTAGAGAACGATCCCAGCGGATAGAGAGCACCAATCCCCGAGGATTCGGCTTATAGAATCGCTGTGTCAGCAAATCCGGCGGGATTTGGTGTCAAAACCTCGTCGTAACAGTCGATTCCGGCAGGATTCGCTGACAGACCAGCAGGATTTGGGATGTGGACTCATTGGGTCGTGTTTCAGGCCTCGAACACGTCCCAACATGGATGAATCTTCCCGCGTACTGTCGGTTTCCGTCCTCTATCCGGTGGGAGCTCGGTGGTTGTTACTTCGTGGGTGGAATGCAAGGACACAGGTCTCTCAGAGGGCATATTCCGGAGGATTCCCATGGGTAGAGCCTGTATCTCGTAAAGTCCGAACTGTAGGTGGTATTCAAGATGTCTGGGGGGCTCGTGGTGCGCGAGCTACGGCGTAATCCCGTGGGATCTTGGTCGTATTGCGTCGTGGTGACGGATGTGTGCAGAATCCCGTAGGATTGAGTTGGTGAGGATGCTTGTAGCGTTGGAGCTATGTGATATCCTGAGGGAAGAGGTTGTTGGGGGTGCGGTTGGTGTTGTACGAGGTGGATTCCCGTGGGAAGGGGCGCAGCGAGTGAGATTCCCGGAGGAATATCCAAATGCGGATTCTTGTAGTCCAAATTGGGTGATTGTGTCATGTCAAGTCCGTCACAGCCGCGTTGGTGCACGAGGGCATACGCAGAGCGTATGGGACCCTCACACCATTGAACGGGTGGTGTGCCCGTTCTGTCGCCTGTTTCGAACCCTCATCAACGGCACGGCTGTGAGCCGTTTTTTTTGCCGTTGAAAAACGGCCGTCACAGCTGTTCAACAGGTGCCCCCAAACTTGGTGTCTTTCAGCTATTTCAGTCTCTAAACTGGTAAATATGGGTATGTGAAACAACCCACACCGATATTCAATCTTGCCTGAACATCTGTGATCCACTGTGGTGACTTAGGGTGACTTATGCTGACAGAATCTCAACCCGGGCAATGCCGAAATGGCCTTTCCCCTTCCGGACCTGACCCAAACTCACGTCTTTCAAGAGTTTGTGAAAACTTTCTGGTGTTAGATTCCGAATTTCAAGGATAGCCGAGTAGCTCTAGGTTATCGAAAGCCTCAATTTTGCTGTATTCAAGTTCTTCAAGTTCAGCTTGGTTTGGCGCGCAAGGTGCCGTCTCGCGTGCTCAACTTGCAATGAGGCAACGATGTGCACTTACCCCAGGGTTGTACAGGAAACTGTGACACTATTACTTAGACTTCCAAGCCAAAATTCAATGTTCCGTCACCTGTTAATACCCGTGGTACCATCAACGGCTGTGCCGTTGACCGTGCCGTCCCGTCAAGGATTTTTTTGACCTCTTGACGGGCCGTCTCGAGACGGCCCGTGCCTATCGAATACCTGTCAATTTGACGGCCATTGCCGTCACGGCAATGGGTGGCAGCCCTAATCGGAAGGCCCTCCAGCTGCTGAGGATTTGCAATGTGCAAGGGAAGGACACATGGTATGTCTAGATTTTCCTCCCCGCGAAAAACCCCACGCAACAACGAAGTGAATGGATCGTCCAACCTTTGATCAATGTCGATTCACGGATCATGACCAAGGCAAATCTACTTATTCTGTTCCTGCCAAGCCTCTTCCGTGCCCTAACATGTGCAAATTCCTCTTCATTGTTCTTGTTCTCCTCTCCATTGACCCCCGCTTGACGTGAAAAGCTTGAGGTGTTCCCTCGCTCCCCTTAGCCGCCTTCGCCTGAACATTTCAAAGACTGAACGCCATGCCACGTTCTACTCCGAGGAATCTCTGTAGAATTCTACGCAAGATATTTTGGATCTATTCACGATTCATATTACTCCTATCGAACCTATGTGTGCTTCCACTCTTACATATGTGAATCCTGAGCCGTGTGACTACCCTCTCCATCCGAATGCAGTCCTGGTATTGCACAATTTGCCATTCTTCTCACTCCTGTTACGGTGTTGATTGTCTCGACTTTCAAGACTCCGGCGCGCAGACCTGAACTATGTAGAATAAATTCAATGGATTTACTAAAGTGTGGCACCGTCACATGGTCCCGGTGGTGCGCGCTGAATGCACGACCTGGGACTCGATCTGGTCCATCGGTAAATCTGTTCTATTTCCCTTCCCTCCAACGTGCCTGGTGCACCGTGAATTCTTTATGGCTGGAACTACATACTCAACATGCACAACCGGTGTTTGGTCCTCATTTCCTGTCGTTCCGCAAATGCCTTGTTTTCACGACATTACTAAATCTAATTCCGACAACTGCTCGACCGTAGAAACAAAACGGTACAATCGGCGGATGAGCCAGAGATTGAGTGCTCATCACTTGAGTAGTATTCCTCTTCTTGTTTGATTCTGCTGTTGGATTGAGGAAAATAAAGTAAATGAAGGAGATCGAGGGAGGTGATGCTGATAGTGTTTCACTGTCACGTACAAACAATACGCCTCACAATTTTCGTTGTTAATTGTGCCATCAAGCAACTATCGACCTTTCAATCAGATGTTCACCAAATGTCACCTTAGCAAGTATTTAAGTGGTGTTGGAATCTGAATAGTAACAAGTGGCTGACGGCCAGCTTCATGAGCCGCCATCCCCTTTTACCCATGAAAGCAGTTTGAAGTGGCCAAGGATCCTCTTCAGAGATTAAAACAATTTACAGGCTGTACTTTTAGTTTATCGGAGAATCCAAGGCGATTTGTGAGTCTATCTAAAAGAGAAGTGATGGAAAGCAGTGATTGTGTGAGAGTGGCTGATTGCGGCATGCATCCTGGATTAGAACGAAAGCTGTGTACGGCTCGTCGAGAACGATGAATGTGTAGAGGATTCATCCACCGGATCCGGCGGACGAGATCCTTCACGACTGGACAAATCCTGCACGATATACGAGCACTTGAACGAAATTGAGAACCCTTCACGAGAAATCAACAACCTTCACGAGAATTTAAGACCATTCACGACCTTCAATATCTCTTTCACAACATGTTTATTTGTTCAGGTGTCTATATGTCCTTCATGATCTTCGGTACACTTCAAGATCTGACCTGACCTTCACAGGGCTGGCTATACTTCAAGAGCCTAGAGAATGTTAAGGATCGCTTCACTGTTCACGTACCCATGCATACATCAAGTGCACATGGCATCCCTTCACTTGCAATGCTATCCGCATTCAACAGTGTTTGTTTGGTCCTGTGTATCATCACGTGCATGTGTCCCTTTCTTCCTCCCTTGACCACTGCCTTGACACCGCCGCCAATGTTGCCATAGCGTCGCCCACCCCCACCTCGTTTCGCTTTCTCACGCTGCGTGGTCACGGAGCACAGCGATGGAGTGCATCACCAAGCCTCAAGTGACTCGGACGCGGCGCAATTTGGTTCCACCCGTGCCCGAGTCGAACCAAGGTTAAGGTGGGAGAATCTACATAACCATCTGCCCACACTTAATCCAAGCTCCCTCAACGAAGCTTGAGTTCATTCTCGGTCGCCCTCGTCCCTTTTCTATACGTGTTCTGGGGACGCAAATTCACATCTACTGCTGTGTCAGACCGAAGTTGCGTGGGCTATTCCGTGAGGTGCGCACCCATTCATTTGTTCTCTCCTCGAAGCCAGACTTCTCTTTTCAGATACCTCCCATATATGCCCCTGCATGCCTGATAGGACTCGATGCATCGTGTGGACACATATATGCGTCCCACTCTCCTCCCTTTACACCCTGGCATCACCAACTATGGCCGGGATTCACCGCGCGAGGCCGGCCACGTGCGCTCTCTGTAATCACGTGGTACGGAGGCAGAAGCCAGCTGCCGCGCACAGGCCAGTTGAGCAGTTCTGCATATGCGGGGTCATACCCGTAACTAGCGGGCTGTGCACGCATGGCTATCGCGCGCGCGCACAGGCACTTTGTCCCGTCCCCGCATTGGCGGAAGGCGAGACGCAGTGGTGTGCATACTGTACCACCTTGGAGGGAGGCGACGGTCACAATCACGGCTGGCCCGTCGCGTCGCCCACATCGCGGTGGGTCACGGTCACGGAGGGCGCCGTCGCCAAAGAGGGGCCATGACAATTGTTGAAAAAGAGAGTAAAATAATATTTGTGGGGTCAATTCCACTTTACAGGCCATTTTGTTCCGCTTTACATCTGTTTTCGACTGGATTCATGTAGTGAGTCTCCAAAAGTTGCACTGAGAAGTGGTGTGTAAAATCTCCAGTTGCCCACTTAGGTGACTGTCACGGTCACTGCAGGCTTCGTCGCGTCGCCCCCGGCCATTGGGGTATGTCACGGTCATCTGTGTGTCGCCTCCCTACAGGGTGGTACAGTATGCGCCGGACAACCCGGCGCCCCGGCGTCAAGCGCGACCTCGGGAGATGGCTTGCCCGGAATTTGTGCTGGCCGGAGGCGCCTTGTCGACATTGGAATATGAGGTGCGGGGAAGACACTGGTCAGGTAACATAGTCTCTCGTAGACTTTGTAGGGCATGTTAAGTGAATTTAATATGTTTGCCGTTGCATTGGATGTATGTAAGCTGACGGTTGAAACGAGCAACGGGCTGAAGTTCACTGTATAAGATAGGTAAAAAACTGTGTAAGCTCCAATTTATTTGTTACCAAAGGTATTGAACAGTCGTGCCTCCTGAACGGTGTGAGTATGTTCTTCAGATGGAGAATATTAATGCAGGATCCCGTGTATCATGAAGGATAGCCAAAATCGTTCACGTATTCAGTGGTTGTGAAGGCCAGTCCATCTCATGAAGGAGTGTTCACATTGTTCATGTATAGAGCGGTCATGAAGGTTCAACGTGTTCCCGTGAAGGGATTTTGTCAACCTTGAAGATATAGTATATGTGTGAAGGGCACGCTGTGATAAGGACCGCGGTGCTACGGGTGTGAATGGGATGGTATTCAGTTGGTAGCTTGGTCGTCCTCTAGGGGGTGATACAAATGAAATCTGGTTAGAGGAAGTGGTGGATCAGCGCTCTGGTGGTTCCTGTTGGTTGGCACTTGGGTGAACGCGGGATGGTCAACGCAAAATGGGGTAAAAGGTGGAATATACTCGTCAGGCTAGCTGTTCCCTAGCTTCCTGAACTCCTAAAGCCTTCTACTTTGTCTCTAGTTCAACGCCTTTCCCCAAATGCGCGAGGCGTGAGCTGAGATGCAGGAATCTGCTGGTCGAGGAGGGCGGTGAGCGCGAGCTTCAATGAAGAGCTGCAGTGAGGAGGAAGGTAGAATGTCTGAAGACAAGCGTGAACTGTAGTGGTGGTGATCAACTCTGTATTGGCTAGGCAAGGTACACAGGGAGGAAAGAGTGGGGGAAAACCACTGCCCAAGAGGAAATTGATTGATCACTCTTGAGTCCAGAATACGATCTCTTTTATACCCTTTCTCGCTGCACAGCCCCATGGCACCCGCTACATGTGCTACTTGCCTCGAGGCAGGTGTGTCCATGTGGTCGGTATTGGCGTCTGGGCGAACGCGAGAGCGAAACCGAATATTTGCACAAACGCGAGCTGCTAATTTGAATTTGGAGGTCAACTTGGTCAAACGCGAGGGTCTAGACCGTAAGGAGTGGACACCCTGTTTCATGGTCCAGCCGTATATGGGGTGTGGGCTCCCGCGATGCGTCGGTGCCCTTGTTTCGGGGGTACAAAGTAGTGGGGATGCGGTGTTTGACCAGAGTTCTCTTCCGACTGGCGGTTCCTCACTCGTGAGTGTCCTGGTGCCTGGCGATCGCGGAATTTGAGGATGTGACAACTCTCTTCGGGGAATCGCCTTCGAACCAGTGGTCGGAGTCATGTGGTGTAAGTGCCATGGCATTGTAGAGTGTCTCTTGTTGGTCTGCGTCCCCGGTGAAGGAGTGTCAGGACCTCGAAAGGTCTTGTCATATGGTGTGTGCGAAGTGGGTATGGTGCGTTTTGTGAATTGTGGCGTGTTGCCAAATCAGGTTTCTTGGTGCTTCCGGATTGGGTAATCGCTGGGGTACCGTTGCTCCTGCGCGAGGGCATATGCAGAGCATATCCAGCCCTCACAACGCCTTGAAGCATGGAAAATATCGTTCAGGTGTCTCATCATTCAAGTGAAGGTGAGATAAAGAGCCGTGAAGGTGGAGGGTATATCCTTCACGATGCCATCCACCGGATGAAGCCTCTACACATTCGATGTTCATGGCTCGTCGGACCGCCCAGTACCCAGCATGGACAGCGACCTTTTATAAAGTTAAACATGTCCGAGAGCTCTGACACTTCACCTGATTTGGCGGAGCTCTTCTCAAATAAATTTGCTCCGATTCTCAATAAGTTGACCCGCAATTTGTGAAGAAAAAATGAGTTGTTCTGTAATTTAGGGTAGGTCTCGGCCACTGGTTCCGATGAGCGGAGAGTGCGGCTTGATTGCGGAGTTTAAAAGCTTCAGACAGACCGAGTGCTTAATTTCATAAAGAGGGTGAAGAGGTGATTATAAAGAGGGTGCCCCTGCGGCATGTCAAACTGACATGCCGTGGGTTTTGCCTCCTGTGTCATTTGAGGTTAAAAGTCTTCTTCAAACTGAATGTAAATAAGCACGATGAAGTGGAGCTTACCTTGCACCCACCGTTGAATGGAGTCCCAGTGCACTCGCTCTGACTTCGTTTGAAACTTGTTGATCAACGGCGAGAATTATATTGAGGGCAGGTCTCGGCGTTTCTCCGGCACATGGGTCATGGGTGAGGTCAAATGACACTGATCTTCCGGAGTCCTGGGCGTGATGGACCAAAAACGGAGCTTAAAGGCTTCAGACAGACATGCGTAAGAGAGAGAAAACAGAGAGAAAAAGATGCGGGACCTTGGATCTTTGCTGAATATAAAGAAGCTTGTGTATGCAGAATAGGTTCCTAGTATAATGAATCTGTTCACAGAATAAATGAGGTTGCCCATAACCCCAGAGTTGACTTTAGGGTCTCGGTGGAATCTCGGGGTCAAGTGATCGTCGGAGTTTAAAAAGCTTCAGACAGACGGGCACACGTAATTTAAAAAAGAGGGTGATTCGGGAGATGGCACTAGAGCTTATTTGCAAGTGGTGAAAAACGGCTTTTTGTATATTAAGTCTTGGTCCGCTTTGATTGTGGAGCGGGTGTATTTTTGGTTCGTCCACCGTATTATGGGAGGACGCGCGCGAAGTGGAGCCTCCGTTTTGATTAAGTCTGTACTCAAAAATCATTGGTGAAATATTTCTCATCACTTGCAAATAAGCTCTACTGCCCGGCTGTCTTTCGATAACAAAACTCTGTGCATGGCAAAATGTGGCGCACTCGTGCCCTCGGGCGCCCCGAAGCTTCATTTCAACCACATCATATTCCTCCATTTTCAACTGTGCACTCGTAATTCTATCGCGCATTGCGACTCTTCAGTAATAGGCGCGAAGTGGTCATGGAACTTGATTACCAGACTGAAAGACACAATTGAACTGGTAGCACATCGAAATTTCACTTTGGCCATTCGGTTACAATACAGACGACCAACCGTTCCTAGCTAAATTAAGACAGGTAACCTTCCTGGCGCAAATACGCAGTCCATCCCTCGACATCCTGTGTTGAAAGATGGGAAAGCGATGCCAGAGAACGTGCTGCATTGATAGCCGCGGTGTTTGACAGCAATGCGGGGAAGAAAGCCTCTTGTTTCGGCGCAACTTCCCTGTAAGAGCGGAAAAAATCGAGTAAACGAACTGCTGGATTGACGGAGGCCCCAGTCTCCTGTGAAGAGGCCGCTTCCAAAGACTCTAGCCACACAGAGTAGGAAACAAGCGGAAGGTCCAGGAGTCCCGACAGCTGTGAGAGAATGTCTGCCATGGGTACGGGGTGGGGGTGGGTGATGTGCATGTAGCGTAGATGGCTGTCCCGCATCTCGACGAGCGCCTCGGCTGCGTTGTGAATGGGGATCCAGGATACTTGCTTGAGGCGAAGGTGAATACAGAGCAGGCTGAATTATTCACGACTTACTCCAGAAATAATTGGCAGGTGTCCTAGAAGCTGGCTCGATCGCAAAAGAACAGGAAACCACTCGCTCGGATTCCACGCGCCGTTGTTAGCCCCTGAAAGCTGTCCAGGACGGACTATCACAGGAGACAGCGCTGTCGACTGAGCGGCTATCTCAAGCACCTGCTCTGCTACCCATTTCGATTCCGTGTAACCCAATCCAACGGACACCCGAGGATCTGGTATAGGGCGTTCCAAAGCAGTGCCGGATCCCTCCACATCTGCCGACAGCGTATATGTGAACTCGGTTCACCAATCAAAATCGAGGGCACTCACTCCTGAACACTCCGGCAGTGCTTACGAAAAGCAGGCGCACGGGGGACGGGTGGGAGCTCATGAGCGCGAAATCGATTAGATGGCGTGTCCCTGCTACCAATGGCTCCATGGAAGCCAACGCGACGTTGAAGTTTACCTGCCAAGCTGTCAAATTTATGCGTAAGTAGAATCCAATAAGAATATGCAAAGAACTTCCCCACCATTGTGCACGACCAATGTGACATTGTTCCTAAGTGCGCCGAAATCTTCTTGAGAGAGTGCAAAGTGGGGCGCATTCAAATCGCCGCCAAGAAGCTTCAATTTCGGCGAGTCGAGCAAGCGGAGATCGATCCCATTCTGTCGAAACGACTGCAATTGTCGTTCTCGAAGGTTGGTGGGTGAGCGATTAAGCGCATATACGGCGGAAATTTCTGGCAAGGCAAGCAAATGTGCAAGGATCTGACTTCCGAGCGCCCCAGTTGTGCCAGTAATCAAGACCGCCTGTTCCTTGGGTGCCTGGACTGTCGCCACATGCTGTTGAAACCGTTGTGTATACTTGTGAACCATTGCCTGCATTGCATCTGCGCGGCGTGAAATGTCCTCCGGATTAGATGTCCCTCCTGCCGCGAGCTTAGTCAATATTTCTGCAAGCAGTCCGACGGTAGGATGGGAATAAACAAAATTGGTCGGAATCGCCTTGGAATCGATTTGCTGGGAGGCCATCGAGGCGTGTAAAATCGAATTTCGGATCCAGGTTGCTTGCAAACTGTTATGGTTGATGTCAGTCAAATAAAAGGGTGGGGCGTCACCACCTACCTATCGCATCCGTGCTGAAATATGTCATCATTGTCTTTGGGTAGCTCAAGCATGACCTCGCGGACTATTCTTCTAACGAAGTCAAGGCTCGAAGAAGCATCAAATTCCATGGGGGTAGTTAAATGCTTCTGAAAGGACTCCTCCACAGTCTGATATATTCCACGGACTTCGTCCGCGTACGTCTCCAAAACGGCTTGTCGACGGGGGGTTCCTTTTGCAGTTACTTCTATGGGCTTTGAGGGATTGGCGACGATGATCATCTGGGACAGTGAGAAGAGCGACAGCAAATAGGTGGAAGAACGAACCTCCTTGAAGATTCGAGAGTGCGTGGGCGCAAATCGGTTGGCTTCTTCCACCGTCGGCCTGCGCTGGCGCGTTAGAATAGCAGGGGCAATCCACGATGATTCAACCAACCAAATTTTCCGACGAAATTCAATTACGCGTTGTGTATCCACGGGATCGAATGGCTCCTCAGGGAAGACTATCACCCCGGCGTGAAAATCACCACGGCCGAACATGATCGCATATTTGATTGCCGGATTTTCAACGAGAATTTTCTCTGGTTCATTCGAAAGGTCAACAGAAATTGCCGTGCAGAGCCACCATATCGACTCACCTATCGGAACCGGGTTTGTCTGAAGGCACAGTCGTTACAAATTCCAACAGCAGCAGAGTCGACACGGACCTTTTCACCATTTGAATGCATGATTTGATCATCTAATGAGGTATGAACTCGCGCAAGTGCTTGAACGCAGCATTTACCTTGGCGACCAAAGATCTTCCAAAGGTTGGGGTTCGTGGGATGGCGCAGAATTAAATCCTTGGTATTCAAAGCTGGCACACCTTCAATGACTGCATCCAAGATTGCGGGTGTATGAGTTGCGCATTTCTAATGAGCAATAAACGGGCAGAATCAAGCGCAAGAGCATGAATACCTTGAAGTAAACATGATAAACACCGGGGTTATCTTCGAGCGGCACCAAAGCAGGATTTGTGTGGGAAGACAGCTAGAGACGCGGTGGTTATATAGTGCTATAATTTGGCTGATTATGAATTTACAGGGAAGTAATCCCAACCATCCTTGGGAACTGACTCTGAGATGATATGAGAGGGACACCGGTACCGAAGTGCAGCTGCCGCACTTGGAATAAACTTCGACAAACAACTTGCTTCGGTGCTGATACATTACAGTAAGGATTAGAAGATGGTACTCATGATGGTTGACTTACAGTCCGTATAAATGAGAGATGTTCACGCCGCTCCTCGTAAGCTCCTCTCCCACGCTGGCTGCACAAGCACAATCAGCTGTGGTTCCTCGGCATGCAGCCAAAAGCATACGTTGCAACGGTCCTCCACCGAAAATCTAGATCTTCGTTATCTCACGCAACACGAAATTAATTGATGAAAACTCAGTACCACAGTAATGAATTTCTTCATAGCGCGCACTCGGGCGTGGTCGCGAGCCCAACTCTATTGCCCAAGGATCAGCTTCTGTCGCGCGCAGTCAGAGATGTCGGTACCTCCAAAAAAGTCGGAGCACAGATCAGAAAGGTTGAACTGCTGGCAATCGCCGCCTCAAAAACTCTGTCGGGTGTGGGAACCATGGGCGGGACGGCGGGAGAAAAGCCAGACAATGCCATGCCCGTGTATGCCTGCAGACACCAATCAACGTGTGCTGCGTGAAACAGGATCGAGGACCAATAAAAATGAAAGTACCGCATAAGGAAACTGGACGAGCCCCAGCATATCTAAGCGTCGATGAGACTATAAAACAATTCCAGGGGCTAATAGTAACGAACGAAACATGGGCACCGCATGGACCTGGCATGCCAGTAATGTATGAGATGCGAGGTGTAAATAAGATGAGCGCGGTGCTCACAGATAAGACCTCGCCGCAGAGATCGACTTCACCGTAATCTACACCGATGCTGAGCACACCCAACATGTTTGGAACACATAAAGAAATACATGGTATAAGGCCCGATTCCCAGAACACACGATGCGAGAGCGGTATCGTTTTTGGGAACGCCGTGGAACCTTTCAAGTACATCGGTAAGCAGAGGAGGTGCAGCCAACTACGAGAGTACCTGAAGAGTGCATTATAACTATGGGGTCGTCCAATGCCGCCGTTTTGATTGGAAACACTGTTTCAGGTACGGAGGAGGGCTCAAAGAGGTCCTCAAATGTAGGAAGTGACATGATCTTAAGGTCTCTGCCAAGATCCAAGAGCTTGCTTTGAGCTGCACCGGCTAGTTTCTGCATCGAAGGATCAGCGCTGACAAAGATGTGAGCGCACGAGGTCGATCGAAGGAGATGGGCAACGGCTGCATCGGAATTCCTGGGTGAAAGAGGGAAGGGCAGATATCCGGCGAGCATTATTCCAGCGATTAATGAGAGATAGGTGATTTGGTCTATCGCGACAACAGGGGTCAATGGAATATTTAATTTTCAACGCACAATCACTGACCGGTTGAGGCAAGTATGGCGACGACGGGGGGAGGCGATTCACGTCCAACTACCTCAACTCCCATGCGGGTAATGTGCGCCACTTGATGGAAAGCCTTCACCGCATGCGACCACGTTATGGTTTTCACCGTTTTGTCTTCCTCGCCGTAGACGAATAGAGGATGGTGGGGACTATGCTCGGCATTGTGGTGGAGGACGTCCGGAAGCAACAAAGAGCCGTCCAGGGGAGGCGGTTTGAAGGTGGATGAAGATAGCCCTTGAAGAGTTACGAATTGCATGGGCCGCGGTATGCGAAGGAGAATGGATTGAAGGCAGGGGAAGACAAATGCAGGCCAGATGGGAGAACGGAGACTGGCACAATCGACTTTGTACGTGATTGGCTTCCCAGATGGATGGCGGTGCTGCCGTGGCTCTGCCGAGCGGAAACGGCTCGCTCGAATGCAGGCTGTGACCTTTTCGTCCTCTTCTCCCGTACACTGAAGTGCCACATCGGGCCACCGTTCTAAAGCCATCGGGCATCACAGACGGGCGTCAGGGTCGTATCTGTTGGCCACAGTCCGAAGTTGGAAGCATTGCATCACCCTAGAAGGTAGGTAGGTAGGTATTATATTCCTGCGCGGTCCCGTTGAGAAACAGCAGGGGCCCGTACTACATACACAACGTCAAATGTATGCTACGGATACTTGCTTTCTTCCGCCCCTTGAAAACCTGAGTGACCTCCCCATGCCTCCCGCAACATCTTGTACGAAAAAATAAAAATACAGGTCGGGATAAATGAGGCACCGGCAGACCCCCAGTGTCGCCGGACGATCCAAAATCAAGTATGATGTCAAGTGTTATTCCAATTGAGTGTACAGATATCCCGCTGGTTTAAACTAGAAGAGTCCGGGAGAAGACGTTTCAGGATTGCGGCGTTGGAAAAACATCGAACCCTCAAAGATTGCGAAAGCACATCTGGACAGGTAGGAATGATACACAGTGAATCACGGGCAACAGGCAGGGCGGAAGAAGGTCGTCACGACGGAATCAGAACAGAGCCGGCAGCGCAATAGACTGGCACTGAAAATATATTTTGCTCCGCGGGATCAAATCATCGACTTCGAATAAGGGATTTGCGACACCACGCCAAGTTTGATGCCGCCTCGGCAGGCATGCCCCACCGCCACGCACCAGATCTGGCTTCACGACCGTGACGCCGATCAAGCGAGTCAGTTGGTCGCATTGCTGTTTGTGGGCGGGTACCATGCGGCGGCCGCCGTCCATTTACAGTTCGCCGTTCGCCGCATCCAATACCAGTGGGTTCGGTACCACGCGGGGGTCTGGTTCCATTGCATTACTATTGATAGTTTTGGAGAGTCGCTTCCGCCCTTCAAAGCGCGCCAATCATCAAACTTATTCCTGCCGTCACGTAACACCTACCCGAGCGGTCGGCCTGTAATCTCACTGGACGAAAGTTCAGTGTTGAGTAGATGAGTAGAACTCCCATCAAATCTTGCTCCTTTTGGAGGACGTCCCGCGATTCGGTTCCCGCCACTTTCGTACGCACCCGGGCCCATGGAGGCCCTCAATACCACTGCCGACTTCGGTCAGCGCCCGGAGAGCACTACCGGTTACGGTGTTGTTTTGAATGATGGCCAAAAAAAAACATGCATATAGAAAGGCTTGTTGTTCTGAGTGATCCACGAAAAACATGCTTTGACTCGGTACTTACCGGTAAGCCGGGCAGCAAAGAGATTGGGCACAGATATAGGCCCTTGTATTCATAGTGGGATATTTTTCATTCTTCTTCCATGCGGCGGACTCGGGCGCAAATAAAACAGAAAATGACAATCTGAAGAAAGAGCGAGATCAACGCCCAGTAAGTGTCTCGGAGATTGAATCTTCTAGGACAGGGTAGCAGCATTATTTTGGCCCAGGAATTGAAAATAACACGCAGACCATAGCTGCTCCGACACACGAAGAGGTCCCTCTCCTGGTTCAACTTTTGAGGTTCAACTTCAACGCATTGAAGAATATTTCAATGGAATACATCCGAAATATTTCAATCTGTTCCCAGTAGACAAGTGACGACATTTCTTATTCAGGACTATACCGTTCCATGGTCTGTTTTGAGCTGTGCCGATTTTTTCGCCTAGTTGGCTCCGAAAATGGCAACGCCACCTGATCAAACTTTCCGAAATGATCGTAGCTCTACTCATCTACTACAGACTCCGCTAACTGCGCTCAGCTTACGAACGTGTCACGGTTTAACTCCGCCCTTTAATCTCTAGCTTTCTCAGGATCAACGTATCAACAACACGGGGAGGCGGTTTGAAGGTGGATGAAGATAGCCTTGAGGGTTACGAATTGCATGGGCCGCGGTATGCGAAGGAGAATGGATTGAAGGCAGGGGAAGACAATGCAGGCCAGATGGGAGAACGGAGACTGGTACAATCGTACGTGATTGGCTTCCCAGATGAATGGCGGTGCTGCCGTGGCTCTTCCGAGCGGAAACGGCTCTGTTCTGGCGGGAGAAGCAGGGAGCATCTATTCATATATGAGTGACATGGCCAGGTTTGATTGTACAGCCTGAGTCGGAAGACTTCGAATTCCGCTTGGTATCCACCAATCGATTGCCGGCTTTTTATGGCTCTCTCCTCCATACCATTATTGGCGTAAAATAGAAGAACTCAGCGATTAACGCACTGGAAAAGTTCATCTTTCCGCGGACCAAGATCAGAAATAAATTCAATAAATCACGAAGATTCCACCGCAACTTACATCGCCCACACTCCACTGGTGCTGCTGTGGAAGTTGAGATGCAATCACGCCGCAACTCTGCGTGGGCGGCGTTCGGCATTCCAGGTGGGGATTCATATTCACACCGGGTCGGGGGACTGGTTTAACGCCCTGACGATGGTCCTTTCGAAGTTGAACCCTGTCCTCACATTTCGGGATGGCGGCTATATATCTCTAAATTCAAAATCAGTCCGACATTCGCTCTGTGATTGTGGTATTCCTGAATGCCGGTTCCCCTCCCGTCCGCGTCAGATTTTCCAAAATGTTTATTTTCAAATGTATGACTGGCGGACTTCTGCTCGTGATTGGATGTGCGGGGTCTCATCTCAATTCTACTCCCGCTATTGATTCGAATTTGTTATATTCGGCGCTTCACACTACACCCTTATGGCGGTCGTTCAGCACTTTTAATAATCCGTGACATATACATGTCTTTCCGTGATATTTTCCTCACTTTTGGCGAAAATATATATATTTTGGGACCACTCATATATCATCTTCTGGTTTGCCTTTGAAGGAAATTTTCTCAGGACCGCCGCGACAAATTTTCGTCCGGAGGTAGTTCGTAGATCAGGTGATTAACTACCTCTTTGGGAAAGGAAGGCAATTACATGTCATATACACGCATTGTGAGGCTTCTGGGGTGCTGGAGGCCTCCTGGAAGACCATTAAAACGAGCTGGGTGAGTAAAATGGAAGACCAGCAATTCAAATGGCATTTTACTGGCATTGGTGGGAGGGGGGGGTGATATTTTGACCTCTAGCGGACGACTGCAGTGAGATCCTGTGTTCTGATGCTGAGAATCAGTAGATATAGTCCATCTCTATGTCTATGGTGGCTAGGAACCATACATCAGGCCGCAGAACACCACCAATGGCTTGAACATGGTATTGTGTTTGGCATTGTTTCATGATGGGGAAGCGACGCGACCAACCACGTGACACTGCTAGATCTGCTAGACAATATGAAAGTGAGTGGCCGGCACGCGGCGGGGCACAAACAGATTTAGAGTGATCAGAGCCGCGTATTTCCAACATTTAAATGCCCTCTTGGATGTCATTTTGTGCCAGCAAGAGTTGAACGAGGCCGGAAAGCATATAGGTGCCTTTCTAGTTTATGCCCAATGTAATAGTGTTGTTCAAAGTTGTCCTACTTTGTCTCCTACTCAGTTTCCTACTCGCGCTCCTACTCGGAGTAGAAAAACGAGTAGGAAGCACAAGTAGGAGAATTTTTGCCATTAGGAGCCTTGGAGGCCGTTTTTGCAAAAAGGGTTTCCTACTTGCGCTCCTACTCGCGTTCAGTTTTCAAAATCCGCACCGGACATCAAATCATATTACTTGCCTCCCATCACACTTGTTTATCCTTCCCGCCTATCACCTTGTTGTTATTCGACTACAGTTGATATATCCATGGGCAAATCTCCGACAAGGCCTCCCAGCCCCAGAGACTCCTGCCGAGACGCCACTCTTACCAAAGAGTGATAAGTATTAAGTAGAATAAAATTGAATCAGACTCGAGATTATTCAGGAGGCGGGCGACTGTGTATCATAGCGGGCCTGCTCAGTGATTTTATATGTTTCATCAAGGCTACAAACCTCGGACGCTTGGACCGTGCACGGCGCGAGTTACTGTCTACGGAGCTCGAGAGCCGGTAGAGAATGCCGAATAGCGCATGTCAACGGAGTTTCAAACGGCACACGGATTGCCGATATCTGCCGAAGATGCTCCGACACAAGAAAACTCTCCTACATGCTTTCCTACTTGCAATTTGCAAGGGGGGGGGTGGTTTCAAAGTTGGCCCTACTTGCTCTCCTAATTTTTCTCCTACTTGTTCCCTACTTGCAGTTTTGGCAGTAAAATGCCGAGTAGGAGCGAAGTAGGAGACCAAGTAGGAAATTGAGTAGGAGCAACTTTGAACAACACTAATGTGGAGTGCTTGGACAAGATAATAGTGTTGTTCAAAGTTGCTCCTACTTTCCTCCTACTCACGCTCCCACTCACTTTTCTACTTGCCTTCCTACACCAAGTAGGAGCATAAGTAGGAGCACAAGTAGGAGGCAAGTAGGAGGCGAAGAGGCTCCTTTTTGCGAAAAAAGGGCTCCTACTTGCTCTCCTACTTGCATTTTGGCAGTGTTTTGGAGTAGGAGAGTCTTCCTATTTGCTTTCTACTTGAAAAATACAGGGGGGGTGGTTTCAAAGTTGCTCCTTTTTGTTTCCTACTCAGTCCAGTTTTTCCTTCGTTTTTGACATTTTGGCTGTAAAACGGCAAGGAGGAAACAAGTAGGAGCACAAGTAGGAGCGCAAGTAGGAGCAACTTTGAACAACACTAATGAATATCCTTGACTCCTATTTCAGCACACTACAATTTTCTCGCGAAGCTGCTGCAAGTCCCTGGAGCAGTGAACAGTCCGCTTAAATTCTCAATCAATGACAGTTCTTGGGCTCAGCCGAGAAAATTCTGGGAGTCATATGTTTCAATGATATACAGCTCATAGGCGTGGGGGCCAGCCTGATAAGCAGTTGGCCGTCTAAAGCTGAAGTTGAATGAACGGAGCCTCCTATTACAAAGCAGAAATGACAGAAGTCACAAGAAGTGCAAGTCTGTGCAAGT
This sequence comes from Mycena vulgaris, assembly GCA_029204335.1. NCBI lineage: Eukaryota > Fungi > Basidiomycota > Agaricomycetes > Agaricales > Mycenaceae > Mycena > Mycena vulgaris. The sequence continues at coordinate 36,143 of JARGYA010000410.1, read as the reverse complement.
CATATTGGCGACATTTTAGCTACACTGAGCACAATCAGAACTAATGTTATGTCTGTGAAACAAGTATATTGGATTGATGCAGTGTGTGTGCTTCGAAGGCAACATCGAGAATAGACGTGTACCAAAAAGAAAATCATCCTCACGTGGCCCTCAACGAGATGCCCGATCGTGTGGAGAGATCAGCCACGAACTTGATATTGGATAAAAATGGCAGCATGTAGAGGACTGGACTGAAAAGTTAGAGGTTATCAAGGTGTTTGTGCAGCGCAAAAACATCGTGAACTGAGAACAGGGGGAAGCACGAAGCCCATCGGTCCCGGAAGGGAGAAGCCAGGGAAAAGGATGCCCAGAAGAATAAATAAACCCTTAGCTGCATGAATGAATTACACAGAGCACTGGAGGGGGAGATTTAGTGCAGAGAGAATTTTAGGCATGGTGAAAATACAGATAACAGACATATATTGCAGATTACACTGAGGTTCAAGCGTGCATCCGAGTCTCGGGCCGAAGTGTTGTTTTATTTGCACAGTGTCATTTGACGTGCTCGGGAAGAGAACCAGAAGAGAAAGCTGAGGAGAATGGGTATTCCATACACTGCTTGGTTTTCCGTTTCCGTGATGGGAAGTAAAGTGAGGAGTGGTTTGAAAGATGGTTGACTGGAGACCAGGATGGATTAGTGATTTGAAAGTATCAGGCCGAGCGCAACCTTGGAGATTGCCAGTGCAGCGAGCAAAGTGCGAGTGAGAAGGGTAAGAGCCCCTGAGTCACAAGACAAGTATGACTAAGTGTCCAATTATAGAAGCCGTTTTACGAACAGAGATGGCGTAAGCAGGTCAGATGACAGCAATTCACGTGTTCATTTTGGCGACATTCTTGGTACACAGAGCACAAATCGAAACTTACGTTTCTGTTTGTGAATATATTTCCCGCCCCAGAAAATATATATTTCGGACACGAAATATATATTTTCTTCTCAAAACTGGGAAGGTATCTGGAAGGTCTCAAAGTGTGTTCAAAGTGGAAGCCAGATATACAGGAGGGTCCTAAAACACCCGGAAACACGTGTATATGTCACGGATTATTAAAAGTGCTGAACGACCGCCATACACCCTGACCGTGAAGGAAAACCACATCAGCCCTAGTTCAGGTACATACATCAAGATCCTAGCCAGAGTTACACGACATACATGGGGCCTGCCTCATGGATATCACAACTTACGATGCCCAATCTACCGTGGCGAGCGATTTATTTGTGTGCGTAAGAGACTGGCTGTACGGTGCCAGGTTTTCATCACTTGCTGGGAATCATACAATGTCAACCTTACATATCTTGACACGCATTGCGCGTCCTAGGGTGGATATATTACCTTTGACGCGGTAATTGGTGGTAGAAAATCAACGAAAATGACCTCTCTGTAAATGAGTTTCGCTCAGTGGGACACTACGGTACGTATGTATGTACATCCAAAGGAGCACGTGAACATGAAATTATCCCGAGTAGTTAAAATGGCGAGTATCGTAAAACAAGGTCTCCGTTGCAGTCCTGGCTTTAATCACCGACGCAATCAATGGCCCCCGGTCACAGCTTCGAACGGACTAGTACTGCATCCCGCCAGGTGGAGTGAAGCGCGTGCCAGTATCTCTCCGGATATAGCCGGGCGTGCAGAACGTGTTGGGATCCCGAAAACCCTTCTTCCCGTACATTCAGGCCCTTCTCCTTCGCCACCGCAATATGTGATTTGACATCGCTAGCCAAGCACACTTGGTCGGTGTCAGAATATAGGTAAAGCCGCGGGGTAGTTCGATCCATCAAATAGAGGATTTTTGCATTGTTCAGTCCATCCCTAACGAAGTCGTGGAATGTAGGACGCCCGGAAATCGCAGGGGCAGCCTTGAGCATAACCATATACATAAGGGACGCGGCCGCCGTGCCGGCAAGCCTGCTGAAGCCAGTGAGAGAAAATGTAGTTGCACGCTGTAAATCAGACATATAGAATGCGCCGGGACTTGAGTCGAGGATGAGGCATGTCGTCGGCTGGATGTATCCAGCCTTTGGCGTCACAGATCGAAGTGCAAGGCCGAGGTAACAAAGCTGTCCAGCGCCCCCTGAACACAATTCATGTTGATTCATCGAACTCGGTTAACTGAAAGGGCACTGACCACCAGAAAACACATGCAGTAGAAGTCGAGGCGGCCGCTCGTCGAACAAACCCATCTTCGTAAGCTTTTCAACAACCGGACGCTGTCGACTGACCTGAATGCTCGACTTCAAAACTAGTGAGACGCAAGAGAACAGATACTTACATTCACCTCTTTACTTCCGATGGCACAGGTCACGATATCTGATTGAATTATTACTTGAGCAGCAGCAGGGTATGCCTTTGAATGCTGCGCAGAGTGCTTCATGAGTTGCGAAAAAGTGGCTCCCACTAAATGTGAATCATGATTGGCCGTAGATGAATGTTCTGCTTGAGAGTACGCACTCCAACCGAATATGATAATGACTCTGCGAGGCATTGAATTGTCAACGGAATCTATGGGTGGCGGCTACACGTACTCAGGGTCGTCCAGTCCGCCACTGGACCGTTTAGGTGGGATGTAGTAAGCGATGTTGCTAAGTCGTACTGGGCCCGTCTGCGGATTGAGTTGTTGCATGGTGGGAGACAAGCAGTAAAGCCATGCACCTGCCAATGGTCAGCAGTGTTGTTGATCCGTTGATCCTGAGAAAGCTGGAGATTAGAGGGCGGAGTTAAGCCGTAACACGTTCGTAAGCTGAGCGCTAACTTTCATCCAGTGAGATTATGTACATGCCGACCACTCGGGTAGGTGTTACGTGACGGCAGGAATAAGTTTGATGATTGGCGCGCTTTGAAGGGCGGAAGCGACTCTCCAAAACTATCAATAGTAATGCAATGGAACCAGGCCCCCGCGTGGTACCGAACCCACTGGTATTGGATACGGCGAACGGCGAACTGTAAATGGACGGCGGCCGTCGCATGGTACCCGCCCACAAACAGCAATGCGACCAACTGACTCGCTTGATCGGCGTCACGGTCGTGAAGCCAGATCTGGTGCGTGGCGGTGGGGCATGCCTGCCGAGGCGGCATCAAACTTGGCGTGGTGTCGCAAATCCCTTGTTCGAAGTCGATGATTTGATCCCGCGGAGCAAAATATATTTTCAGTGCCAGTCTATTGCGCTGCCGGCTCTGTTCTGATTCCGTCGTGACGACCTTCTTCCGTCCTGCGTTGCCCGTGATTCACTGTGTATCATTCCTACCTGTCCAGATGTGCTTTCGCAATCTTTGAGGGTTCGATGTTTTTCCAACGCCGCAATCCTGAAACGTCTTCTCCCGGACTCTTCTAGTTTAAACCAGCGGGATATCTGTACACTCAATTGGAATAACACTTGACATCATACTTGATTTTGGATCGTCCTGCGACACTGGGGGTCTGCCGGTGCCTCATTTATCCCGACCTGTATTTTTATTTTTTCGTACAAGATGTTGCGGGAGGCACGGGGAGGTCACTCAGGTTTTCAAGGGGCGGAAGAAAGCAAGTATCCGTAGCATACATTTGACGTTGTGTATGCAGTACGGGCCCCTGCTGTTTCTTAACGGGACCGCGCAGGAATATATCTACCTTCTAGGGTGATGCAATGCTTCCAACTTCGGACTGTGGCCAACAGATACGACCCTGACGCCGTCTGTGATGCCCGATGGCTTTAGAACGGTGGCCCGATTTGACACTTCAGTGTACGGAGAAGAGGACGAAAATGTCACAACCTGCATTTGTTGCCCAAAATCAATGACCGGAAAAAGAAAACAATCATCATCTTGGGGCTACCGTTATATAGGGATACGAAACTTGTCCGTGCATCACAAGAGCTTCCAATGGGTACCGCCATAGCGCTTGACCGAGCATCTGTGCGTATTTCAACTCTCCCTAGACGATGCATATCCATACCGGCCCGTCGCAGTTGATTGCGCTCGTTCTAGAAACGTTCAACATTGGTATGAACTCTCTCGTTTGTTTTCCGCTTTCATTAACGTTTGGCAGGAATCTTCACGACCTTGTTCGCCGCCACCCTTCAGCTCATTCTCAAAAAAACCATCAGTAACACCAATCGACTCTTGTTGCCGACGCTGTGCCTAATATGGGTTCTCTCGATGACCGTATGTGATGCCCTGTATTGCTGATGACTTGCTGAGCCAGGATTTCCCTAGCATTGGATTATCGACATCATCCGTGTTATGCAGGCATTTTTGGATGATCCCGCAGGGGCTCTCGTGTATTACGCGGATGTGTCGAATCCGCTTGAGATCGCCAAAACCGCTGTTTATACGACGGTTACAATAACTGGCGATTTTTTCCTGGTAGAGTACCTCCCAGATGCTCTCGGGACTTCGCTGACGTGTGTATCAGATATTTCGCTGTTTTATGGTGTGGAATCGAAAATGGGCAGTCGTGATCGTCCCCATCTTGTTATGGCTGGGCACTGTTGGTAATGATGTTTCCAAAAGGTTTCAACTGGATAACAACTTCACCGGCAGTTACTGGATATGGCGCCACACATGCACTTCTGTTGGCTCGAAGAGGGGGTGTATTCTTCCACGGACTCAATCTTTGGATCACAACCTTCTTTGCCATGTCCCTGAGCTTGAATATCATTTGCACCAGTGAGTCACAAGAAGACTAACTGGCTTGTGCCCAACTCACCTGCACCATAGCGGCCATTGCATACCGCATTCTACGAACGCGAATGGACCTACACAAGTACCATGCTCAGAATAGTCGTGTATATTCGGCCTTGGTATGACTCAGATTGGGTGTTCGGGATCTTCTGACAACCGCTATTTTTCAGATAATCTTTCTGGAATCCGCGGCCATTTATTCGTCCTCTTTACTTGTCCTCCTCATCGTCTATGTGTTGAACTCCAACGCCCAGTACATCATGCTTGATGTGGTAGGCCACTTTTTGAACGATTGGAGGTTGCCTTCTGACCCAGGTCGCAGACTACCTCGTTGATAGTAAGCCTCGTTCCTGCACAAATCTGGGACTTACGGGACTACATTTATAGGGTGTAACATTCAGCATGATTTTACTTCGGCTGTCTATGGCACAGTCGCAGCCCGAGGAGGACTCGCTCGCAAGTTTACGAGCCCGAGCGAGGGCTACCCACTCATACCCGCTGACTAATGTTACGGTTTCACGGCTGGTTGAAGTCAGTGGAACGGAGTCTTTTGAGGGAGTTCCGGGAAAGTCTACTACGTTGACTGAGCACGAATCAGCGTAGTATTTGGCAGACGTCTATATGTACGAGGTCGGAAGTTCGGCTTATGCTTGTTGTGTTAGTTTCATTATTCTGTGCTTGCATTCGATATGTAGTTAAGATTACACAGGACGGTAGAATCAAATTTTTGGGGAAGAGTTCGACATGAAAATTTGACCGGAGTGCGAAGTCATCGGGCATCCATCAATGCAGGCCCACCTCATCTGCATCAGACCTAGGCCCTGTGCCATAATTCTATTAGTATGTACACACAAATTCTATCTGGTAATGGAACGTACCGCAATGGTCCATCAAATTCCCGGGAATCATGTCGAAAGTGATCCACAAATGCCATATGGAGAACTTGTTCCGTTCATTCAGAATAGGTGATCAATTCCTGTGTAACGATCGCGGGATTTATTTAATGTGACTGGGATTGAAACTGCGATCTTGTTCTTGACTACTGCGGCAGCCATGTCGTTGTACAGCTTTATGTTCACGGAAAGCCCGACGATGGAGCAGCCTTGGTTTGTCGACGCAAAAAGCGGCTGCACACTCACAGGCTCCCAAGTGAAACGTCGTGCCGATGCCCTGGCTCAGGGATTAAGCAGTCTGCTTGGATTGGGAATCTCGTCGAGTAACGGCAACCACCAGAAGCACGGTATCTGCGACGTGGTAGCAATAGTAACCCCGAACTCATTGGATTTCGGTACGGTGGTCTGGGCATCCCACAAATTGGGATGCACTGTCGCCTGTATCAATGGAGGGAGCACTGTGGACGAGCTGAAGTGAGCATTCTAATTATTGTCCCTTACTTAATTCACATTCGGGGTCCAGACATCAGCTTTCACTGAGCGGCGCGACGACAGTGTTTTCCCACGAGGAAAGTTTCGAGAGAGTTATTCAAGCGGCTCAGGCGTGCCATATTCCTACCAGTCGCATGGTGGCCATTTCCAACGGGAAGGAGTTTGTGCCTCCTTCTGGGGCAGAAGGATTGGGAGTTATGACGACAGAGGCATTCATTGGATTGGGAGAGGCAGATTTATCTTCAAGGCCGGTCTTGGAGAATCGTTTTAGTCCGATCGCATTCCTGTGTTTCAGCAGCGGGACTACCGGGTTGCCGAAGGTACGTGCTGTGCCGCCCAACTGTGTCCTTGTGTTGACCAAGAGTTCAGGCAGTCATTCTTCCACACTCGGCCATAATTGCCAACCTCATTCAAATGAGAAATGCCTCTGTTCCTGCCACTCGCATCGTCAACGGCGACAGAGCCCTCGGAGTTATCCCATTTTCACATATATTCGGGCTAGTGACCCTGGTGCACCTGTGCCCCCATCTCGGAATTGCAAGTGTTGTATTCAGGTCCATGCCCTCCTTCACTACTCTCCTTGACGACATTGTGCGTCTTCGTATAGGCCATTTCTTCATTGTTCCTTCCCTCGTCAATGCCTTCGTCAAACACCTCGCGACGGGCAATTACAACCTTGAATTCTTCAAAAGTGCGATGATCGCTGCCGCACCGCTGGATGGCGAAATGGAATCTGCCTTCCAGAAAATTGGAGGACCCGAGTTCCTAGTGACGCAGGTTTTTGGGATGACGGAATGCGGAGGTATGATAACTGGGCTGGCCGTCGGCATGTCCCCACGACCCGGGTCCGTTGGTGTACTATTGTCGGCCACGGAAGCTAAAATCGTCGATGAGAATGGGCAAGCCCTTCCGCCTGGTCAGCGCGGTCAACTTTGTGTCCGCGGGCCGCAACTCTGTCTCGGGTACCTCAACAACGCACAAGCTACACAGGACGCGTTTGATGGAGACGGGTTCCTGTGCACCGGGGACATCGCCCACATGTCCAACGACGGATACTTTTACATTGTTGATAGGGTCAAGCGCATGATAAAGAACAAGGTGATATCCCGCTGTATTCGCACTCTCCGTCTTATGCTGATGCAGGTTGCAGGGATATCAAGTTTCGCCCGCCGAGCTCGAAGCCCACTTGCTAACCCTGGAGTTGATTGATGATGCTGGCGTAATTGGACGTCCAGATGATCGGTGCGGAGAGGTTCCAGTCGCTCTCGTCGTTCTATCTGCCTACGGAAAATCCCGAGCAAGTCAGAACACGGACACTGTGCAGGAAGAAATAGAACTTTCCGTAAGGATGGCAAAGGTAGTTCTCTCCCTGTCCTAGGGCATACCGCTCACGGTCTTCTCGGTCGACTAGTCCCGTCACAAGTGGCTAAACGCCGTCTATTTTGTGGAGACCGTTCCACGGTTACCGTCTGGGAAGATTATCACGAAGCGTCTGGAACAAATCGTGGAAACTGTGACGCTCAACGGTGTCAAGTCCCCAATGATTCCGTTTCACGCCACCTTAGATTGTTAATGGCTTATACATATGTTCTTTTCCTCTCATTTCCTTCCGTTGCTCATCCCACGTGCGGGTGCATCAAGAAAGAAAAAAAAAGCCTTGCCGTCAAGAAGGGCGGTAGAAAGTTTCCGTCGCACTGACACCCTTTGGCAATATTCGGCGGGAACCGAGACCTACTAGGCTCCCAGTACGGAAATCAACCTTGTGCTGGCGGTCCATAGGTCTGTCGGGCTTTGGATATTTCCGCGATAGACCCGACGAACATTGGTTTGTATGTGTGGGCATCCAGGAACAGATGCTGATCTGAAATGGAGAAGGAGCTTCCTTTTTCGGGCCATCGTGCGGACGGCAAAATCCAGCGCCACCCTGCGCCCTAAAATTTTCAAAGATCCGTATCGGGCCTTCATTTGACCTTCAAGGTGAAACGCTGGACCGATGAAGCCCGGGGTTGTTTACCCCTAGGTTGACATCCGTTTGATGAGGAGAGGGGCATTGGTCTAACTCGGAAGGAAGCGCCCGCAACTGATGGACAGCTTCAGTCCGACATCCTCTGGCGGGCGTCGGCACATCAAACGATGTGCTACAGGACCTCGGGCACCGCCAGCGTGCTGGCGGGTGCTGGCTCCTTCGTCCCATTCACTGTCATCCTCAACGGCGAGCTCGTCGTCGCGACCAAGTCGCGACTCGCGCTGATGCCGGAATTAGGGCCGTGATCCGACGTCTCTCGCGCCTCTTTTAAATGCGCCTTGGAAGGAAGGAAGGAAGGAAGTAATATTTTAACCGCAGCGGTCCCATTGAGGAACATAACGGGGCCCGGTACTACATGCACGACGTCAAATGTATGCTACGGACACCAACCCATTTTACCGCTGTCACCGGAACTTGTCCGTCTCACGGATTCCACGGGGAGAGGTGATTTCGGAGTTTTCAGGTGCTACATAATAAAATTGACTACGCAGGTGGTAAGTACAATGTCGCTGCTACGTAATGCGTCGTACAGCGCCATTACATCAGTCGCAAACTTTGCTAGAGGTATCACGACTTTACGCATCGACAAGAGCCATTTCAAGAACTCGTAAGCGCCGTCTGGGGACCATTTGCCCTCAAATCCGCCAACTGTGTCCAAGATTGCTCGTAGAAACGCCTCGCGGAGGGGCTGCAGCTCGGCGTGGGCTGTGCAGCCGAGAATTGGGACTTCCTTTTGACCATCGCACGGTTGTTCGCTCCCATCTGCCTTTCGCTAGTTCCTGTTTCATCCGCTGCTCGGCGCTCCAGCTCTCCGTAGCGCTATTGTGGACTCCGCGCCCAATAAGCTTTGCTCTCTCCGACACACTGCGACATCGCTGAATGGTAGTGAACAACTAGTGTTTTCTTAATTATAATTGAGCGGGTATCCGAGGTCCTTTAGCGCCGCTCCCCACTGGGAGCCGAACAAGCCGCGGATGTGATCCGCCGGCCGCTTCCCTGTCCATCGGCTGCTTCTCCTTCCAGCCGAGTTAGACCAATGCACTATCTACTCCCGTTTGATTTCCGCTGTTGAGAAGAAGAGTTAGATGGGCTATCCGCCCAACATAACTACAATTCTAGATGGAACACAGCTTCTCTTTACCGTGCGAATGTCACTGCCTTGTCTTTCTGCGGCTGCAAACTCGATCAGATACGGAATTCGAAGACGGATTTCAAACACTTTTGGGCACGACTGAACTAGAGCTAATTCCGTACCTGCCTCAGCATTGATGAACCAGAGATGGACCAGATACGGAATTCGAAGACAGAATTCAAACACTTTTGGGCGCCACTGAGCCAGAGCTAATTCCGTACCCGCCTCGGCATTGATGAACAAGAGATGGACATGGCACGTAGAAGCCGAAAGTCGATTGGCTGGCGCTTGCGTGCGAACGGAAACCGAGAAGAAGAAAAGCACCGCAGGGTAACAACTATCGAGAACAGGGCGAACCAATGTCATTCGACGGAATCGCAATCGTGAGGCACTCACAATACCTGCACCGCTCTGCTCATTAGGACTCAGGTTGGAATCGCAGCTCAACTACCATCGGGCTCCACATCCCCAGATGACCTGGATTATCAATCTTTTTGGTCCTTCCTTGTAAAGGGAGGGAAAGCATATGAACCGCTGGATAATGTTTTGCCGAAACTCACCAGGTATGTGGCGTCTCCTGTACAATATTGAATCTGAAGAGAGCCTTGAGATTAGCCGGCAACAGATAAATTTACCCGCACAAGGAGCTTTTTTGAAGAATGCCACAAGCTTCGACAACATTTCTCTGGGTATAAGTGTGCGGGATGCTCGGGTTATTCCGTACAGTGGAAGAAGATTGTTGGACCTATCTTTTCAAGCCCTTCAGGACGCTGGAATCGATTCGCGAGGACAGAAAGTTGGATGTTTCATGAGCGGAAATCTGGCCCTCGAAGGGGTGAGCGGATCCAGACGCCGTCAACGTCGTTCACTCATGAACTGACGTTTTCAGTTCGCACTAAACACAGATGGGAGTTGTGCTTGGATGTCCCATACAATAGCAAATCGGATATCCTACACGTTGAATATCACTGGACCTTCGGTTTTCCTCGACACGGCATGCAGCTCGTCGCTGGTCGCGCTCCACCTTGCGGTCAGTGCGATAGAGCGAGGTGATTGTTCCGCCGCAATAGTTGGGGCTGCGCAGATTAATCGAGAGTAAGCCTATTTATGCAGCCAGCATCGAGATCTGACCCTTTTTCAAAGTCCATCCGAGTGGGTCAGCTACGCACAAGCGGGGTTGCTGTCGCCCGATGGAATGTGTAAGCCCTTCGATGAAAAAGCTGACGGGTGGGTTAACTCGGATCAAACGGAGATCAATCACTCATGTGTCTGTCACGTGCTTCAGATTTGGACGCGGGGAAGGCGCCGTTGCTGTTGTCCTCAAGCCCTTGAAGGACGCCATCAGGGACAACGACCATGTCTACTCTGTGGTAAATCTACAAGTATGTGCTGGGATCTGGCTGATGTCCTTTAATTGACAGGTTGTCGGGTCTGCAATCAATGCCACTGGCTCCCGTATGCCTGTGAACGTCCCCGACGGCATTACACAGCAGCAGTGCGTGTACGAGGCATACAGGAGGGCACAGTTGATGCCTCAAGATGCTGACTACATCGAGTTGCATGCCACCGGTTGGCTTGTTTTGGCCACTAATGCGCACCACTGGCTGAAACGAGTTTAGGTACCTCTGTGGGGGATCCCATCGAGACGAATGCAGCCGGTGCTCTTTTTGGCAAAGACGCGGTTGCCACTTTTGGGTCACTCAAAGGGAATCTTGGGTGCTCATTTTCGTTACATCGATCACCTATCTGAGCTGAACGATTTCACTAGGCATCTTGAAGTAGCGGCTTTTCTGGCATCCCTCGTCAAGGCATGCTTGATTTTTGAGCATGAAATTATTCCTCCCACCGTAAATTTTGCGAGTCCGGCACGCAGTATCAACTGGGATAATTTCAATGTTGATGTCCCTGCAAAACCCACGGTCCTGGGCTGTCGGTCTTCGTCCGGTCGCTCCACAATATCGCTTTCTGCGGCCGGAATAGGTGGCGCCACAGGCCACGTTGTGATCCAGTCGCCTCCCGCTTCGAAGCAGCCTAGTGTGGTCTCGTCAACGACAGCAGTTCTCTTTCTGATCGGTGGCCTATCGTTGAATGTTGTTGGACAGATCTCAGCGGCCGCATCCCTCATGGATACGAAAAATCTGGGACAATACGCTGTTACTCTGTCACGCAGGGCCCGTCAACTGCCTTGGAGGACCTACTTCACTCTTCCTCTTTCACCGTCTGCTGTTATTCCGTCTGCGACCCTCGTTCCGAATGAATCCATTTCTATCGCGTTCGTGTTCAGTGGGCAAGGCCCACAGAATTTTCAGATGGGCCGGCAACTTTTTACCGAGTACCCCGTCTTCAGGAAAACAATCCTCGACTTAGACTCGTGCGCTTTTCACTTTCTCCCCGACCCTCACTTTAACTGACCCCAACCTAACACTAATCAAGCGTGTACGAGGCCATCAGAGGAGTATCCCTGTTAGAATCGACCGGCCTCTTCACAACTCTGGGATCTAAGTCGAGCTCCTCGACGGTGACCCTCACGGACTTGGCTTGGCCTGTCGCCATCACCCTCCCGGCAATATCTATGATCCAAATCGCTATGTTCGATCTTCTCAAGTCCGTTGGCATCGTTCCAGATATGATGTGCGGTCACTCGGCCGGGGAAACTGCCATTTTGTATGCTTCTGGCGCGGGTTCGAAGGAGATGGCGATGGAGATAGCCATTGCGCGTGGGGAGGCCATGACGCACACGGAGAGCCAGGAGGTCGGAATGGCGATGTTAACTTGTAATGCTGACCATGCCTCAGCCCTCATCGCCCATGTTACTGCCAACACCGACGGAGTGCTGGAGATTTCGTGCTTCAACACCTCCGAATCCGTCGCCGTGTCGGGGACCGCCGCACTCCTCGACCAGCTCGTCGCCTTGGGGAAAAGTCAGGGGTTATTCGCACAACGAATCCGCACAATGGTCCCCGGCCATTCCTCCTTCATGGACTGCATCAAAGACGAATATCTATCTCAGATGGACGATATTTTCGCTCGCTATCCAGGCTCTCACGCCCCACGCATTCCTGTCTTCTCGACCTGTCAGGAGCAGCCTCTCGTGGAGGCATTCACCGCCACCTATTTCTGGGATAACTGCAGAAATGCTGTTCAGTTCAGCAACGCTGTTTTGCATTCTCTCACATCCTCTCCCGTCTTTGTGGAGATCTCCTGTCATCCGGTACTATCCTCTTCCATTTTGGCCCACGGAGTGCCGGAGGCTCGAGTTTTATGCCCTATGCGCCGCATTTCAGCAAAAGCGAGCGTATCTTCCGGAGAGCCGGACATTTTCCTGGATACCCTTGGCCGCCTTTCGCGGCTCGGTGTCAACACGCTGGACTTGAGCGGTCTCTACGGCTTCTCCGCAGTCAAATCAAAGTCTATCGATCACCCTCTCACTCCGCGGGTCATTTCCCCTGCGAAATCGTTGTCTTCGCAACTGCCCGGCTCTATACCAGGTAGCAACCGGCCACTTGCTTCCTCAAACCTCAGAATCAATAACAGCACTCATCCGGATCTGGCGGAACATGACATCCATGGTGCGCTCGCGCATCGCATGCTGTATCACCTTACTTAACAGATCATATACAGGCGAGTCAGTATTTCCTGCGACGGGCTTCATTGAATTGGTACGTGTCCATTGCGCAACAAAACATAAATCGCCAACCCGACCGCAGGTCTTGGAAGCCGGCGCGAATTTCCTTTGGGATGTGAATTTCAAGTCCATCCTTTCCCTTGCTTCGAATTTGCCGCTTCAGGTTGACCTGCAGAGACTCGATTCCAATTGGTGTATTACAACGAACACGGTGAGATCCGCTCCGATGGTTCGCAATGCTCCCACTGAGTCCGGTGCGACAGGCTTCTGGAGAGCGGGAGCATGTTCACGGTTGCATGGACCGGTCGAATCCACCCAAGCTGCCATCCGCAAAAGATTTTTCCGCGCTGTGGGAGGACCTTCCGCGGTTGGATTTCAACGGTACGACACGTATCTTGACTGGGGAAACAGTCAGCCAATGCGCTCCCACAGGTTTTTATTCCTATCTAAAGCCTCTCATAACATACGGCCCGCGGTTTCAACGAATCCTGAGATGCCATGGCGGCCCTATGGAGATGGTCGCAGAGATCGAAGGGCCCACCGCAGTTGAATTGTTCGTGGACAAAACAACCTGCGTCGTTTGATTATGCGTATTCTCACCGATCTTTTCTCGCCAGGGCGCAAAATTACTTGTTGAATCCTGTTATTATGGATGCATGTCTGCACGTTATACTCCACCCCAACATTTCGAAGGAATACTTCAAAGAGGTCATCTACCTCCCATCGCGCTTGGAATATTTTGTGTACTATCGTCGTGACTACGGTGCCGGGAACTGGTTTTCTCATATTCGTCTCCGGAAGTGGAGCCCCGGTACCACAGTTTCATGGTGGCTCCGGTGTATTATATCTGACGATTTAACAGATCACCGATACTACGATGTCATGGTTACCGATTCCCGGGGGCTGGCGTTGTGCGAAATGCGGAATTTGGTGGTGAAGAAATTCACTCCGGGCGTCTCATTGACTGTGAAGCGCAGATTTGATTTGATGTTCCAACCAGCGAGTGTTCATGTCGATATTCCGCGTTTCAAGAAGACCTTCTCTCAAAAGACAAACCAAAGTGATATCCTCCGCTTGTACGATATCTTAGACTGCTTGGCCACAGAAATGATATCCAAGTCTCTTGATCATGACATCTGCGTTGGAAAAGATGTGCGATATTTATTGTAGGACTGAACGCGGGGCTAATCTTCAGTCAGGAATCACGTCAGAGATATCTATCTTTCGCTCAGCGTGCTCTCGCAGGTCGAAAGGAGATGCCCTACGGACCACAGGTGGTGGAAAGTATACGGAACAGCTGGCCGCTCCACTTTGAAATAACCAATCGAATTGGCGCCGTACACGAATCTGTCTTTAAGACCTCCGAGGTAACCGCATCTGAATTGGATGATTTGGTTTCATTGAAGACCTCGACGCAGCGCGTTGTGGATGTATTATATTCGGACGATCTCATGGCCAAGTTCTATGCGGAGTTTGGTCAAACAAGTAACGTCTGCGTCGAAGCCGCCAAGGCGTTTTCCGCGGTGCTCGACTCACTTCGCAAGAGTGGGAAAAAATCCCTCAAAATTCTGGAGTGTGGCGCCGGTTTGTAATGATCTATGAATCCAGCCCAATCCTGATTCAAGTATGCTAGGAACCGGGCTGTTGACCCGCCAGCTTGTCGATGAATTGAAGCAAAATCCAGATCTGCTAACTGAGTACACGCTGACGGATATCTCGTACGCGGTATGTCCTGCCTTCTCTTCTGCGTGCATGCGGGCATATATATATTCACTCGTCCATTCTATCTCGCTAGCTCGTGGCCAATCTAGCTCGGAACATACCGTATGAATCGCTGCTTCCCAAAGCATACGATATCAGCAAGGATCCGAGCGCTCAGGAAATACCTTGGAACTCCTATGATGTTATTGTAGCACTCCATGCCCTTCACGCCGCTCCCAGCGTGGATACATGCCTTGCATCTCTCCAGAAACTCCTGGTCCCTGGCGGTTGTCTGCTCATCGTCGAGCTCAATGGGACTGCATGGGCGGGGAAATCGGGCAGCGTATGGTTCGACTGTGTCTTCGGTTCCTTCCCCGAATGGTTCGGGTACGCTGATGGACGCGAGCACTGCACTATGCCACCAACGTCGTGGAAGGGAAAACTAGAGGTTTTGGACTTCGAGAACGTCCAGACATATGCTGAAGCAGGCGACAGTGGCCGCGACTTCTTCTTCGTTGCCCAGAAACCCCGCTCTCGCTCTGCAGCGGCTGCCGAATTTTCTGTCGACTTCGATTGCATCCACAGGTATGAATTCGGGAGGGAAGCCGAGCTGCAAAACTGCCTCAGCATACACGACCCTACGGCGTCCATCACGGTCCATATTTTGGCCTTGCTGGGCCGAGATGCGGACGCTGCGGTCGGTTTATGCGCCACGTTAAGAAAAGAGTTTTTACCCTGGGTCATTCGATTATGCATCTTCGAATCTGTGACCCGCCTTGCGGACGCCATTCCGCTGATCTCCCGACACGCCTGGACATTTGATGCTGGAGACAATGTCGTATTCTTCGATCAAGAGGGCGATGCACATGTGTCGCGGATTGTGCTGTCTCCCCCTCCAGCCAACTCCACTTCCCCACCTCACATTTCAGGGAAAGATATCACTTCTGAAGACCAGAACTCGGTTAACATTCGGATCACCGCTTGGGGAGGAATGTCGGCTTCATACGACAGCTTCGTTGGCGAAGTTGTCTCAACCCACCGCTCTGACCTCTCTGCCGGAGAGCTCATAGGCGGTTTTGCTGAAACGTCCTCTGAACACGTTGTTCGTGTGCCCATTTGCAACACGGTTGCACTGACAAAAAACTCTTTGGCCGAACTCTCCGGTGACATCTGGAGTGCTATGCTGGAATCCTTTATTCATCTGCGTCCCCCGTGGTCTCATAGCGTCCGCATTTTGATCGCTGTTGAAAATCCAAACTTGGCTGCAATCATTGGGCGGCAGGTATCGAATATAACTCATCTCGAGCTAGTCACGACGGATTTCACAGCTCCGGACACATTTGAATCCGTCGAGATCGTGTTCAGTGACTCTTGCACCTATGCGCGGCATGCCCACTTGCGCCACTGGATTACACGAAACGGACAACTCATTCTATGGGATGAACTCGTGAAAGCGGAAATCTCCCGTGATCCTTTCTACATCGGGAAAATTTTGGCAAAAGCCGGCAAGGCCAGCCACGATTTTTCCGTCGTAGAGAATGGACACATGCAACCTGAATCAATTCCATCGCATCTCAACGAGCAATATCCCCGCGTGCGTGCGTCACCCCCGTTCCGGGCCGATCGTGTCTACGTTCTGCTGGGCGGAATAGGTGGGCTTGGGGTGGATCTCGCAGTGTGGTTGTACGAGGTAAGTGTGCAGTGATCGAAAAATCCGATATAACGTCTGACTTGCCTGTAGCACGGCGCGAGGCATCTGGTTCTCACGTCGCGGCGAGGCATCGAATCCCTGGATCCAGTGGGAGACGCCATGGCCTTCGCCAAATTCGCATACTTGCAAAGTCAGGACGTGCTCGATCTGCGACTAGAGCAGTGCGATGCGACTGATGGCGAAGCGATGAATTCTTTGCTCCATAATTTACCCGTGCCTATCGCCGGATGTTTCCACATGACTTTGGCTCTTTCAGATGCCCCATTTTTCAAACAAACTCAAAAAACATTCGACCAGGCATACAATTCCAAAATCGGTGTTCTTGAAGTTTGTGCGACGCAAATTGACATTAGATCCCTTGATTTCTTCGTGGCTATTTCATCGCTTAGTGGACTTGTCGGGCTAATGGGCCAGTCTAACTACGCCAGGTATGCGATACTTACAATTAGCGTAGCATCTTGGCTAACTATGTTTAAGTGCCTGCACAGCCCTGGCTGGCGCATTGAGTCAGTACCCCAACGCATTTTCGTTGATTACACCCGGAATTTCGGATGCGGGATATCTGGTCGGTCTCTGCGCCGTTTTACAGCTGCCAATGTTTTACAGAACTTTCATAGGATCGCACGAATTCAAACCATATCAAACGGAAAAGAGCTCTTGTCAGTATGTCGACAAAAGGTACCTTTAACCTCGCAATCTCGCTTAAACAACTGACTCGTGAATAAGCCCTCTGGGCTTTTTTGGAGGATGGGCTTCGGAAATTGGACGACGGGCCATTCAACCAATACATTCCTGACCTGAACTGGAACTTGATCGACGCACAGGTTGCCCTGCCTCGGGCATATAGACACTTGATTTTGCCCGAGCCCGCGAGTGCTGGGCATCCATCAGTGGAGCCGAGAAACTCACACGAAAGGATTCTCAGTCGGGTGCTTGATCTACTTGAGGTCTCCACCAACGACTTCGATACCTCGCAGCCTTTGACGGTGTACGGTCTCGATTCCGTTAGCGCAGCGGCCGTGTCGTCTTTGCTGCAACCGTATGCATCTTTCTCCCAGATGCGGCTCCTCGGGGGCACCACTTGGTCCGAAATCGCGACCGAGGTCGAGCGTGCTGTTTTGGCCGAGAGGGCACGTGAATCAGCAGCTCCCGGAGATGTCGTTTCGGCCACCGATACTCTCCTCAAAATCCTAGATGTCCACCCTCAGGACTTTTCACCAGATATTCCACTTAGCTCATATGGCCTGGATTCACTGGGGGCTGCACAATTAGCAACTGCGCTCCAGCCATGGATGACCGTCACCCAGATGCAGCTCATGGGCCACACGGCCTGGTCAGAACTTCTGCAGCTTGGACATGTACCGCCGCGCTCGTTTTCTGATCCGTCTGTGCAACCTCTCATCGAACTTTGCGACGGATCGGGAACACCTCTTATCATCTTGCCCGGCGCCAATGGTTCGTTAACGCCGTTCTTTGGTCTCCGCAGTCACTACCAGGGACCTATTTGGGCAATCCAGATCACGGACTCCACCCCTCTCGAATCATTGACTGGATTGGTGCGATTTTGGAAGCAACGGATATGTGACAAGCGACCGCACGGACCATATCGATTTGCTGCCTATTCCGCCTCAGCACTTGCGGGCGTCATCCTGACAAAGATGATGGAGGACATTGGAGAAGAGGTTTTGCAACTCGCCTTCATCGAAAACTGTCCCGTGCTCTGGACTCGGGAGGAGTCCGAAGCCCTCTTATCCGCAGGCACGATGACCCAATTTCGACACTTGTCGGACGAATCTGTGCTTGATATGCTCAGAAACGATCCTTCGATTGGCCTTGAAGCGGTCTCGAAGTACGAGGCTGCTCTCCGCGACTTGCCTGATGCCCCGACTAGCAGCCAGAGAGAGGTTAGAATCTCGCGCATCGTCATGACCCTCATTTTCGAATTCCTCCAAGAATTCTATCCGACCGGCCCAAGATCGTACGCTGCATTCATCGGGCCATTCACAACATGGTTATTCTCCATCGACGCCCCATCAACGGTTTTGGTTGCGCAGCATGGGATTGTGCACTCTATACCAGGTGGGACGTGGCCAGATCTCGGTGCGAGTCGCTTTGAGAAGCCCGCAACGGTGCATTATATTACTGGGGTGGGTCATTTCGGCCTGTTTGCAGATGAACGTGTTGCGCAATTATTGGAAATCTGAAATTCTGAGATGTACTGCCAGTCGCCTACCTTCTCCAATGTATTCGTCACTTTGATTTAGAACCTTGTGAGATATTTCATCTCATTCACTGCGTTTCAGACTCAGCCTCACGTAGATACCTATCAACAGCTACACTGAGTCAGTGTGGGTCAGCGTAGGTGTTTCTAGTCACCTACCCAGATGTGATCTTATCATGAACTCGATTATTTTTTGGATCCTCTCCCGAGCAGGTTGAAGGTCTGTGCACCCGAGTCTAGGAAGATACAATGACCTACACTCAGTTGCGTACCTACGCTGAGGTGAGTTTGGGCCGCTACGCCGACGCGATGGGACCTAAAAATGGGGTTGGGCCTAGTCCGATCGTAGTCTCTTATAAACAGACGCGATGTTGTAGTCCATCGATCACCCGAGGTGCACTGTTTGATCCGAGGTGGGCCCTATTATGTAATCTTAAATTTCTCGAACCATTCAACGATGGCTACGACGCGTCAGTGAATAGTTTTGAGGTGCATTCACGTGCAGAGCGCTAGAATAAGGCGTTCTGCCAGTTATTTCCCTCGCCTGGACCTCGAAATCGCGATGCCGAAATTTGATGGGCCAGCCGCGCGGGAGCGCAGTGTTTCGTTTCTCGTCGAAAATGGGGGATACGAGAATTATTAAGATCCAAATCTCGTAAGAATGTAAATTCAATCCATTTGGTTTCTTGGAATTTGTGCTTTGAGGTTAGTTTGAAGTGGTGGAGGCAAGTCTACAATTCAAAGTCCGACGATTATGTAATAAGCCCCACCGCCTAACACCGGGCGCGCGGTAAACTCCAGACTAGTCCGATCGAGCCGCGTGACGATTTGTCTCTATTTGTTCTCGTGTAAATCTGATTTCTCACGGCATACAGCTCTCCGAACGCGTTGCTCGCTTAATTTTGAACTTCTCACTCCAATTTTTTATGTCCGATCTCTTCACATGCTAACAAGTTTCCGGATTATTTTCTGTCCAGGCATTGTCTGGCATTTCTGGGTTTTCTGAGAACCACAATATTTGGGATCCACCGTCTTCTTTCGCCCGTCCGGACTGTCTCTGTGCAGCTAGCCTGTGGCAACCTAAATATGGTTTAAAAGGACTGGAGAACTGTCTCTGCTCTTGTGCAACCCATGGTTCAACTGCAGCAACTCACAGCAACTCACATTATTCAGCATGTAGAATTTTGTGTGGTAGAATGTAGAAGCGGGGGGAGAGAAGAATAAAACGATGATTTATTCACAAAGATTTACGAGGGTTTTTATACCCTAGAGAACAATGTAGTATACAAAGATAAATAGCTACGTAGAACAATGAAGGGTACGACGTTTCAGTCCAGCTGAGACGCGTTTCACAAGACTGCTGTGCATCTCCATGCCAGCGTCGCAACGGCCACGTAGGTGCACGTATGCACGACGTGTCGGCTTACTAATATTCCAACACTCCCCCTCAAGCCGAAATTAATCCCAGCGCCTGAACGAGCGGCTTGAACTTGAAGGCGGCGAGAGCCTTGGTAAGCACATCTGCGGTCATTTCCGTGGTTGGACAATAGATGACTTCAAGTGATTTATCTTCGATCTTCTCGCGGATAAAATGATATCGGATGTCGATGTGTTT
Source organism: Mycena vulgaris (assembly GCA_029204335.1). Classification (NCBI taxonomy): domain Eukaryota; kingdom Fungi; phylum Basidiomycota; class Agaricomycetes; order Agaricales; family Mycenaceae; genus Mycena; species Mycena vulgaris. Next base: position 16,036 of record JARGYA010000410.1, on the reverse strand, counting down.
GGTGCGAGCGTGGAACTGACCAAGTTCGGCGTGCGCGAGAGCGATAGCCGACTGGTTGTCATTGTAGATGATGAAGGGGAAGGTGATAGGACCAAAGAGTTCGGCCATGAAGTACCGGAACCAAATGGCTTCCTTCGCGGTGTATGTGATGGCGACGTATTCAGCTTCCGTTGTGGATAAGGAGACAATCTCCTGCTGTTTCGACGACCAAGAAACCGCGGCGCCATTGAGAATGAACGCATAGCCAGAGACGGCTTTCCGGTTCTCGATTGACATCCCGTCGGCGTCTGCAAAAATATCGAGGCCGAGCGTGGAGTCGGATGCGCCGTAGACGAGCACAAAATTCCGAGTTCCCTTCAGGTACTGGAGCACACGCTTTCCAGCGTTCCAGTGTGGCGGACCGAGATTATCGATGAAGCGTGAGAGGACACAGACTGTGAATGCTAAGTCTGGTCGAGTGGCTGTAGCGAGCCAGACAAGTCCGCCGATCAAAGCACGGTACGGGATATTTGACATCTCCGCGGTCGCTTCCGGTGTTGTGGGACACTGCTCGCGGCTAAGTTGAACCGTGGGATCAAGAGGTACGGAGACTGATTTGCAATCAGCCATGTTGAATTTGCGTAGAAGGGAGTCGATGTAGGTTGTCTGGGACAGTGCCAGCGTGCCCTTCTCGCCATTACGATTGACCTCCATGCCAAGAAGCCAGCTGATTGGTCCGAGCATTGTTATCTTGAAAATGTGTGCTATCTCCTCCTGGATTGTGTCGATCAACGCGGGCGAGTTCCCCGTGATGGTACTGTCATCGATGTGGATGGCGAGGAGTGCAATGTCATCGCCTCGGATTAGGCGATAGACAGCGTGGTCGGAATGGAGTGGATGGATGCCGAGTGTGGCGAGAGATGCTGTCAACTTCTCGTACCACTTGCGGCTAGACTGTTTTAATCCGTAGATTGTGCGGTGAAGTCGAATCACTTCATTTGTATTGCCGTTGGAGTAATGTGGAGCCTGCTCCATGAAAATCTCCTCGTCGGGTGTGAATTCTCCATTCAGAAATGCGGCGGAGTAGTCGAAGACCTTGATGTCCCAGTTGAATCGGGTCGCGATGGATAAAATCGTGCGGAGCGATGAAAGTTTAGCCGTGGGCGAGAATGTTTCGAAATAATCTACGCCTTGGACTTGCGTGAAGCCTCTTGCAACGAGACGAGCCTTGTATTTGTCGATCACGCCGTCGGCTTTGCGCTTGATCCGAAGCGCCCATTTAGACCCGATTACGTTCCGGCCGGTCGGTCTATCAACCAGACCATTGCCGAATGTACCCGTCCTCTCCATTGCTTCCATCTCAATGTCCATCGCCGCCTTGAATAGCGGCCAATCCTCTCGATTCATAGCCTCCTCAACTGTAGGTGAGTCTGACATGTCTCCCATGCCCACGAACACATACTCCAGCCCGATATTATTTAGCTGCGAGTCATTGTCTTCAACGTCCGCAAAATGCGCCGCTCTGCGCGTTCGAGTACCCTCGATTACGTTCCTCGGGTCAATTGCGCTTGAAATATCGCACGGCGCTAGTGGAGTTGTTTCAGGATTCCGCGGTGGGGTAGATGGAGGTGTGGTGAGTAGAGAAGGCGGGGTTGGTGCGCGCAGCTGAGCTGATGAGGGCTGCTGGGTCGTAGCAGGTGCGTGCTGAATGCTTTCCTGGTTTTCTTCAACTCTGATCTCTGCATTCTCCCCCTCATTCAGTACTCTGTGTATTCCGCCGCCCCGTTTTGCTTCCGCAAATTTAACACTTCTTTCCACACGAATGGACCGTTTGTCCGGGTAATAAATCCGATGCCCATCAATGCTTTCTTGGTCGTAACCTAACCACCTGCCCGCGCGAGCTCGTCCATCAAGCTTGCCATTGTCCTCGATGTGAACTGCGACTTCGCAACCCCATTCATGGATGTTACGCAAGTCTGGCTTCTTCTTGTGGAATGCCTCGTACGGTGTGCGGCCTTGGAGTGATTTCGTCGAAGTCCTGTTCTTCAACCAGATAGCGTGCTTAAACGCCTCTCCCCACAAATTCCTCGGCAAGTCGGCTGCATGTAACATTGCGCGCACTTTCTCGAGGAGGGTATGATTGAGTCTCTCGGCGACTCCATTGTGCTCGGGGGTGTCGTGAACAGTTAAACGGCGCCGGATTCCCCTGCTTGCGAGGTAATTGTCGAATGCGTGGCTTTTGTATTCACCACCGTTATCTGAATGCAAGATCTTGATTTTGATTCCATGTTCCGTTTCCCAGCGGGCATCCAGATCTTTAAAAGATTGCAATGTCTCGTCCTTGGTGTGGAGCAGCATCGTCACCGTGTACCGTGACGCCTCGTCCGTGAACGACACGTAGTATCTCTTGTGCTGCAGCGTCTCGATGGTGGCGGGTCCCCAAACATCGGTGTGTACTTCATCACCGACGTTTCCGGTTGCTTCGCATTCTCTAGCCTTCGAAATAGGCTTGCGGGTCATCCTGCCGTGCAGGCATGACTTGCATTCCTCCGTAGAGGTAGGTCCAGTTTCGTCGAGTTCAATTCCTTCCACCAGCTCATTTTTAACCAGCTTCTTTGCTGCGTCAACGGGGAGGTGCCCCATCAATCGATGTAGCTCTTCAGGCGTCGCGAGGATAGGTGCGTCCGAGGCTATGTTCGCATTTGGCGGTGGTGGATTGGAAACCCGAACAGTGTAGAGTCCGTGAACGAGCGGGATGGCACCGATTTGCTGGTGTCTCCCGTCGAATATACGGCACTCCTTGTTGCGGAATTGGACTGCGCAGCGGGCTTGGGCGATGCGACCGATGGATATGAGGGTAGGACCGAGCTTTGGTATGTACAAGATGTCCTTTGCGAGGACTCTCGTTGACTTGTTCGCCCCATTTGGCACTTCAACATGCATATCCCCCCATTCCAATAGCGTTGAGCCTCTGATTATTGGCTGCGATGATTCCTCGTGGCTTAATAGCCCGATAATTCGTTAAACGATGCCGTGAGGATGTCATGTGAACTGAGGCGCCCGAATCGTAGATTTCGAGGCCATCTTCAGGAGTGGCGGCAGTGAATACGGCTTCCGAGGTGAGTGATGTCTTCGCCGAGTGCTCATCAACTTTCTCAACCTTTTCAACGTCGTCAGCTTCATCATCACTGTCCGGCGCATCCATTAACGGTGGTAAGTCCGTATATTCATCGTCCGACTCCTCCTCGTCCAGTTCATCAAATTCAACGTAGTCCTCCGGCTCGAACGATGCTGCCATCCACGCTGCATCCAAATCTTTGCCCGCTTTTGCAGCGTTGGCTTTGCCATATCCCTTGCGGTGAGGGCTTTGGCCTTCCTTCCCTCCTCCTTTCGCCCAACAATCCTTTGCCATATGCCCCTTCTTGTGGCAATTATAGCATTCCATCGTCTTCTTCGGCTTAAACTTGCCGCTGTTCCCATAGAACGCGGCCTCTTTCCCGCCCTTTTCTGTGAGCCTGGCCGATTTCCGGTCGGCTTCGTCGCTGATGCCCTGTAGGACAGTGTCGGGATCGAGTGTCTTGCCAAGAAGCGTGGCAGCGCCCGTGAGCGCCGATAGGTATGTTTCATAGGATGAGGGGAGAGAACCGAGTACGATTGCAACGAAATTTTCATCTCCTGGGTCGGCACTCATTGCTATCAAGTCCGCCCTTATCGTTCGTAACTTATCGAGATGAGCCTTCACGTCTCCGCCGTCTGTGCATCGCTCATCCTGAAGCTTCTGCCGCAGATCGACCGTGACCATTTTTGATTTCTTCTCATATTCATCCTTCACTTTCTCCCACATCTCTTTCGCCGTATCCGCCCCCTTAACCTTCAAGAAAAGTGCATCCGGGATGACCGAAGCCAGGCCCTGCTTGATGATAGCCTGCTCCGACTTCCAGATCCGCCGTCGGGCCAAGTAGGTGTCGTTGGCTTTAACTTCTGCTGCCGTCGGTGCCGTTGTGTCGACAATATTTGGGGCCACCGGTGCAGCAGCGATGGGGTCGAAGTGATCGCTAAGACCCGCTGCGTCCAGCGCGAACAGGAAGCGATCACGGAAGAACACCCAGTTTGTGCCATCGGCTTTGCAGGTGGGAAGCTTGGTGAAGTATTCACCAAGTTTGGCGGTCGAAGAGAATGTGTTGGTTGACATAGATGGGAAGTGAATGAAGTAAAAGTTTTGAATTAGTGAAATTCGTTTGAGGTGTAAGTGCGGGGTATGGCGGTCGAAACCCAGCTTTAATAAAATCGTCCTAAAAATCCTGTTTTCACTCCCTTTTCAACAAATCCAAAGAAAACTGTCTGATCTTAAGTTTGTGTGCGAACTCAGAACAAAAGATGCTCAGGTTCTGAAAAAATGTTTGCACTGAAAAAATGATTCCCTCAAAAAATGATTCCCTCAAAAAAAAAAAAACTTTCTTTATCCCCGGCCGGTCGAGAACCAGTCACATGAGACCAGTCACATGATGCTGCGCGCTAGTGTGCCATCAGGAAACAAGACCAAATATAAGCCCTTTCTTGCTCTAGGTAGTAACCCATCGCCTGATGGCTGAGTTTGGCCTCATATAGTGGTATAGAAAGCTGATACTATACACAGTTGTAGGTACTGACTCCAATTGAACTGTGCAGAAACGAAATCACACCAGATGATGGTATTTGGCACCAAATAGTCAACCAGTGGTTTGAAAGTGGCCAAAATATAATGGGTGCATTCCCCAGTGATCAAATGTGGAGTGCTAGGGGGGCCACTAAATAGGACTAAACCATCAGGCAATCAGTTACTACCTAGAGCAAGAAAAGGGCTTATATTTGGTCTTGTTTCATGATGGCACACTAGCGCGCAGCATCATGTGACTGGTCTCATGTGACTAGTTCTCGACCGGCCGGGGATAAAGAAAGTTTTTTTTTTTTTGAGGGAAGCATTTTTTGAGGGAAACATTTTTTCAGTGCAAACATTTTTTCAGAACCTGAGCATCTTTTGTTCCGAGTTCGCACACAAACTTAAGATCAGACAGTTTTCTTCGGATTTGTTGAAAAGGGAGTGAAAACAGGATTTTTAGGACAATTTTATTAAAGCTGGGTTTCGACCGCCATAGCGGGGGCCAATAACCTGTAGAATTTTGTGTGGTAGAATGTAGAAGCAGGGGGAGAGAAGAATAAAACGATGATTTATTCACAAAGATTTACGAGGGTTTTTATACCCTACACTGGTTGAACATTTCAAGTTTTTCGGTGAAAAAACTAGTGAAAAATGTTTTGAATTTTACAGCAATTTTTCAGTGAAAAACCAAGTGAAAAACTTGAAACTTCTTCATGATTTTCTTGAACTTCAAAACTTTTTCAGCACTTTTTCAGAAGTTTTTCACAAGGTTCAAAAAAATCACCAAAAAAATTCAAGTTTTTCACCTACTTTTCGGGCGAAAAATTGTTGTAAAACTCAAAACATTTTTCACCAAAATTTTCAGCAAAAAACTTGAAATGTTCAACCAGTGCTAGAGAACAATGTAGTATACAAAGATAAATAGCTACGTAGAACAATGAAGGGTACGACGTTTCAGTCCAGCTGAGACGCGTTTCACAAGACTGCTGTGCATCTCCATGCCAGCGTCGCAACGGCCACGTAGGTGCACGTATGCATGACGTGTCGGCTTACTAATATTCCAACACAGCACCGGGTAGTATTGACTCTGGGAGGTCGTCTGACTCCTCCCTCACCCCAATGCATCGCTTCAAAGTAGGGAGGAGTTTCTTCACTCTTCAGGTATTATTTTTGACATTTGAGCTAGCTGGGAACAACTCCCGAACGGTGTCAATACGAGGATTGTGTTAATAAAACATGGTCACGTGCCATCGCACAAACATGTTCGTCTGCGCTCCACTGAGCATTGCGAAAGAACTGAAAAGCCCACCGTGCTCCATCCGAGTAACTCTATACAGCTTGGATATATCTATTGCTTCATTTCTTTCTCCAAAAGATGTGGAATGCCCATCACCCAATTATTTTTTACCAGTATTGTTCACTCCTGGTAGTACTTGAGCAACAGTGCACCAAACATCAAATCATGATAAGAAAACACAGACATAGTGATTTACAGCCGTTGACGGTACTGAAGGCGCAAATGGAAAATTCCTGTTTTGGGATGTTTTTGATCCTCGGGAAAGAATTGTCCGTATCTCAGTCAGATCAGCTTGGATGGACCTTGGACCTAGCTAGATCATCTGGAATAATTCACGCGCAATTAGTGATAGAGAGGAATTTGTAAAAATGTTTTATTCTGAGTGATCTGGCTGCAAGGGCCTTCCGGGCGAAGAATGTAGTCTAAACGGCCCAAATCATGTTCAGATGGGCCGGCCTTTTTGGAGAGGCGACTTACATACATTTAGAAACATGTCATAGAGCCAGGATAACTCAAAGTCTAGGCATGCACCTTCCTATTCACTTGTGGGTGGTCTGCAGTACCCTGGAATCAAGTAATATTGTGAGAATTGAGCCCACCAACAGATTTTATGTCCTTCTGACTCTATGAGATACTCCCCACACTGGTTGAGAATTTCAAGTTTTTCGGTGAAAATATTGGTGAAAAATGTTTTGCATTTTGCAGGAATTTTTCACTGAAAAAGGTTATGAAAAATTTAAAACTTTTTCAGTACTTTTTGACTTTGAGGTGAAAAATCTGAAATAAAATGAAAAGTGCTGAAAATGTTTTAAGTTTTTCACCTACGTTTTTGGTGAAAATTTTCTGTAAAACTCAAAATATTTTTCACCAATTGTTTCACCAAAAAACTTGAAATGTTCAACCAGTGCCAATGTATAAATTATGCTCCAGCTAAAGATGCAGCTCATTTGAGGATGATATGGGCATGCTAGCTTCAATTCTTTTCCAGATCGGCTGAAAAACTTAGATCATCCAAGATATGATATTTTACTCACTCTCTTTCTAGGATTAATTGCGGATGAGTTAGCCTGAACAATCTAGCTATCTGTTATGGCGGTTGAAAGCAACCTTTAATAAAAGTGTCCACAAAATCCTGTTTTGGCAACAAAACTGAGCTTTTCTCACTTAAAAGTCTGGTTTGTAACACTAGTTTAAAAATTGTGAATAAATTTCTCATTCCGAGCTTTTTTGAAGACTGGAAAAAAAAACTTTCTTTTCCCCGGTTGGTCGAGATCCAGTCACATGATGCAGCGCGCTGGTTTGCCATCATGAAACACGACCAAATATAAGCCCTTTTCTCGCTCTAGGTAGTAATCCATTGCCTGATGGCCGAGTTTGGTCTCATCTAGCGGTATAGAGAGCTGATAGTATATGCAGTTGTAGGTATTGACTCTAATTGAACTCTGCAGAAATGAAATCACACCAGATGGTGGTATTTGACACCAAATAGTCAACCAGTTGCTTGAGAGTGGGCAAAATATGATGGGCATTCTCAAGTGGTCAAATATAGAGTACTAACGGGTCCATATCTGAGACCAACCTCGGCCATCAGGCAATGAGTTACCACCTAGAGCGAGAAAAGAGCTTATATTTGGTTGTGTTTCATGATGGCAAACCAGCGTGCTGCATCATGTGACTGGATCTTGACCAACTGGGGAAGAAGAAACTTAGAAAGTTTTTTTTTCCAGTCCTCAAAAAAGTTCGGAATGAGAAATTTATTCACCACTTTTAAACTAGTGTTACAAACCAGACTTTTAAGTGAAAAAAGCTCAGTTTTGTTGCCAAAACATGATTTTGTGGACACTTTTATTAAATGTGGCTTTCGACCACCATAATCTTTCATCAAAATCCATAGAGACCCCGCCGAGCTATTGATAACTCTTCAAAAACATTCCAAAAAAGAAAATTTCTGTTCATGCCTTAGGTAGCATCAATGGCTGTAAAAGAGAATTGTCTTTTCAGCTCTTTTTAGATACCCTCTGAGCTGCATGAAAAGATGGAAATGGCCATCATTGGCCAAATTACATGGCTGTAACACAGAGATTGGCACCAATCAACACAAAAACTCACTTTGAACACAATTCATTATAACATAACACAGGAATAGGTCTCCAGATGAGAACTGTCTCCTCAGTTTTTTGACATCCCGTCGGAAACACACGAAACGATGAAAATAGCTATCAGTCAGCCAAATTACATGACGTGAGGGCCGGATACACCCTGCGTATGCCCTTGCGCAGCAGTGCTGACACAACAGGGATGACAGCACATCTTGAAGCCAATTTCCTCATTTGGAACCAGCAAGACACTGTGATAAGGACCGCGGTGCTACGGGTGTGAATGGGATGGTATTCAGTTAGTAGCTCGGTCGTCCTCTAGGGGGTGATACAGATGAAATTCAGTTGGAGGAAGTGGTGAATACACGTTCTGGTGGTTCCGGTTGGTTGGCGTTTGGGAAATCACGAAACGGTCAGTGCAAAATGGGGTCAAAGGTGAAATATACTTGTCAGGCTAGCTGTCTTCTAGTTTCCTGAACTCCTAAAGCCTTCTACTTCTCTCTAGGCCAACACCTTTTCCCTGAATGCGCGAGGCGTGAGCTGAGATGTAGGAATCCGCCAAATGGGGGCTCCGTAGGTGACTTTAACGTCGTTGAGGGTTGGAATATGGTGAAGGCGTCGCTTGGTACGTCCGTATGGTCGCAGACGATTTGCCTAAGTTGACTTCTTTACAAGGCTCCCACTACTGCACGACGGCGTGTCTGCGTAGGAAGATGGCGCAAGTAGGATGTCCGATGATGGTGAGCACAAGCTCCTGGGGGGGAGCTGCGATGGGGAGGAAGGTAGAATGTCCGAAGACAAGCGTGAACTGAGGTGGTGATGATCAACTTTAGATTTGTAGGGTAAAGTACACTTGGGCGAGTGGGGGAGAACGGTGCCCCAAAATTGACTGACTACTGTGTCTAAAATACGTTCCCTTTTATACCATTTCTTGCTACACAGCCTCAAGGCACCCGCTACATGTGCTACTTGCCTCGAGGCAGGCTTGTCCATGTGGTCAGTGTTGGCGTCTGGGCGAATGCGAGAGCAAAACCGAAGAATTGCACAAACGCGAGCTGCCAATTTGAATTTGAAGGTCAACTTGGTCAAACGCGAGGGTCTAGACCGTAAGGAGTGGACACCCTGTTTCATGATTCAGCCGTATACGGGGTGTGGGCTCCCGCGATGCGTCAGTGCCCTTGTTTCGGGGGTACAAAGTGGTGGGAATGCGGCCTTTGACCAGAGTTCTCCTGCGACTGGCAGTGCTACGCTCGCGAGTGTCCTGATGCATGGCGATTGTGGAATTTGAGGATGTGACCACTCTCTTCGGGGAATCGCCTTCTAGCCAGTGGTCGGAGTTGTTTGGTGCGAGTGCCGTGTCAATGTAGGGTTGCCTCCTGTTGGTCTGCGTCCCCATTGAAGGAGTTTCAGGACCTCGAAAGGTCTTGTCTTGTGGTGTGTGCGAAGCGGGTATGATGCGTTTGGTGAATTGCGGTGTTTTGCCGAATCGGGTTTCCTAGTGGTTCCGGATTGGGGAATCGCTGGTGTAATGTTGCTCCTGTGCGAGGGCATACACAGAGCGTATTCAGCCCTCACAACGCCACATGCAGATACACCCCATACCCACGAGGGACGAGCCGCACTCTGCACCAAATCGATGCCCCCAGCAACACAGATCTTCGCCACGACCGTCCTTGACACTCTACTCAACCCCGTTCACCTCGCACGCAGCGACAATCCATGTTACAGGAGCTCTGGAGGCCAATCCCCCATGGGAAGACCTGCCCCCTGTACCAACTCAACTCGCCCAGCGCCACGGACCTTCGTCATGACCTTCCTATGCACTCCATTTATTCCCATCAACCTCGCACGCAGCGGCGATCCACGCCACAAGACTCCCAGATACCAATCCCATGAGGGAAAGACCGCTTGAGTTGCATCCCACAGGGGACAAGCTCACTCGGACCATCTCCCCGCAGGGGATGCACACCACAACAACCCACGGTTGCCATGCGAGCTCTGGCAGTGCAATCATAGACTATGCACACTCTATTCATGCCCATACCTGACAGGGATACAAATCCCCAGCGAGTAGATTTGCAACCACGGACATCTCGGGCTCATTTGCACCTCATACCGACAGCCCACGGACTGCTTATGTATGCACAAAAGCAGTCGGAGGCAGGAGTTTTCATCGTCCCGAAGAATAAGGATGACCTTCGGGTCTTGGTGGAGCAATGGAGTCTGTGGGGACCAACCCTTCTGCCCGGAGGACGTGTTGCGCCAGTTGCAACACATTGTTTCCTTCAGGTCGATGGGGTGCCGTTCGCGGGGGCGGGCACGCTGGAGGACCTTGGCCGTGAGTTCGAGACACGTAATCCGCCGCTCGGGCTTGTAGTCAGGGTCCTTACGTGGGTTAACAAACCCCCCAGCAAGGTGAAGGTGGTGGCGTTGGCTGCAGCAGGCAGAAAGTCTCCCAAAGCAAAGTCACTTTTCATCCACTTGCAGTCTCACGAGATGGTCGACAAGGCTGTCGCAGGAGGTCGTGTGGTACTCGCGAGCACTGCACCGGCCGTGGGGCGTGGATTTCCACACCTATGCGTCGTGCAATGTTGGGGCTGTCTTAAGTACGGACACATGCGCGCCTGTTGTTCATCAGTGGCCACATGTGGTGGTTGCGGAAAGGACAGTTACGGCACTATCTGCGCTGAAAAGCCAGTATGTCTTAACTGTGAAGGCCCACACCATGCGGACAGCTATACATGCCCCGTGCGGAAGAGGATTGCGGAGCAACTCCGTGCTCGCGCAGCTGAGCTCTGCAAGGTTTTAGATTCACAGTCGCGTTTTTCCTGTCTCCAGCCCGTATCAAAAACCCTCTCCCCATTGTCATCTGTGTTCGGTCTCGCTGAACTTCCATCTCCATCCACCCCTCTGGCGTCGCGGCTGCCCAAGGGGCGCACAACTTTGACATCATCGGGCTTCAAGAACCATGGCAAAAGGAAATTAATTCATTCGACCACACTGGCTACATTCTCATTACCCCCGAATGCAACTCTTGACACCGCATATCCTTTTACTTTTGTGAAGCCTCGATCTCGGTGTCCGACATCTGCCTCGTCCCGATTTATCTACGTCTCCGGACCTACAAGTGATTGATCTCATAGTTTGTGGCCGGCGTATCCACTTGGTCAACCTCTACAATGACTGCGAGACTTGCGCAGGAGTGTGCCTCCTCGCAGCGGTCCTTGCTCGCTTTGGGCCCAGGGAAGAAATATTCGCAATTATGGACTCAAATTCACACCACGTCGCTTGGGACTCGCTTACGCTCACGCCATCCCGCACCGAAGATTTTGATCTCCATGACCTGCTGGTCTCACACCCCCTCACTCTAGTCTCTCCTCTGTCAGAAAATATGCCGAGGTGGCTAGAAGCCAATGGAGCTCGTAATGAACACAGAGCTACTCGAGTGCAGGTGCAGGAGCACAGAGAGGGCACAAACGATGTGGGGGAAGAAGATAATCGATGAATTGAGGCTATGCTACCGTACAGCTGATAGATATACATAGATCAACTATCAAAGAAGTATCAAATAGATGTGTACTCGGAATGACGCGAACAGCCATATACTGACATCCTCCTGACATGCCTACTCACCTTCCCTCCGGGAACGTCATTGACTTGGGCTTCGTTTCCCCATCCCTCTTATGGAATGGTCACAATGTGGAAGTCTCGACGGAGCTGGGGCTGGGCAGCGACCACCTCTCCATCATCTACGAGCTTGACCTTGATACTCAGAAACCATTGTCCAACCGCTACAACCCTGACTCCATGGATCTCTTCAAATTTCTGTCCATCCTCCGGCACAAACTAGAACACTCTCTCCCGGCTATCGAGAGGCAAAAGGATCTGGACGACGCGATAGAACTTCTCTGCGAGGCGCTGATCCTCGTATTTAGATTGTCTACAGCGAAACGGCACCCATGCCCACGCTCGCGGAAGTGGTGGACGCAGGAGCTAGCGGCACTTCTGGCTAACTCGCGTCGCGCCGAGCGGTGGTTTCACCGTCACTGCACGCCAGACACGAGGCGCTCATGGCTGGACGCGAGGTGGGCTCTCTACTGTGCAATCTCCACAGCCAAAGAGGCGGCTTGGATGGTCTTCATTCACGAGCTCGAACGCGCTAACATTTATGACGTTCTCAACAAGATACAGCACAAACCTTGTGCGGTCTTCCCGTCCCTCGTGGACCCGGTGTTGCAAGAGGTGGCGACGGATCTGGTGAAGCGAGGTAGAATTCTTGGGAAGGCATGGTTTGGGGCGACAGCAGTGGAGGTGAGGGCAGTGTCGGGTAATGGTGAAAGGGGGAACAGAGTTGGGCATTCTAACGATGATAGTAACGACTACAAGAACAGAAACGACCACAAGAACGAAACAAAAGAGAAAAACAACAACGAAAACAAAACCAATAAAAACCAAAACAAAATCAATAACAAAATCAAACTCAAAAAAAGCACAAAAAACAGCAATCCCAGTAGTATAGTTGGCGAGAGGGCGATCAACAGTGGAGTAGACTCGGTTAGGCTGGAGCGGGAACAGGCACAGGTGAAAGAGTGGGAACGGGAGCAGGAGGATGAGCGGGAATGGTCAGAGCGGCGCGCAAAGGTGGTGGAGGGGTTGAAGATAGTGGAAGAGAGAGAGTGGGCGGAGGTGACAGACGAAGAAGTGCACAAGGTGATCTGGTCGGGAGACACCTGGAAGGTGCCGGACTCGCACGGCCTCCAGATGGGCTATGTTCACCGAGTGTGGCCGATTGCGGGTGACTGGATCCGACACGCGCTCAAGGCTTCCATCCGCCTCGGTCTCTACCCCCCTCGACTCAAATCATCTAACGGACCAGGGCAAGATCGTTTCCACGCTATTCTTCGACTTAAAGGGAGCATTCAACGGGATCAGCCACAGAGTTGTTGCTGAGTAGCTCGCGACACGCGGCTTCTCTTGGCGTTGCATATTCTGGGTCTTGTCTTTCCTAGATGACCACATGGTAACCGTGGTCATCGATGGAAGTCCCACTGTCACCTTCCATTGTACAGGCAAGGGTATGCCCCAAGGATCCACCCTCTCCGTCATCCTATTTCTGCTCACCATTAACTGTCTTCTCCATCGCCTCTCCACCCTCCAGATCAATGTCTCATGGTCCAAAGGATTTGTCAACGACATCAATTTCTCGACAGCGAGCCGCTGCCCATTTGAGAATGTCCACAACTTGGAGATGGCGGGTCAGGTCGCCAAGGAGTGGGAGTGTGACGATGATGCCTGCTTCGAAAGCGACAAGACGGACCTGCTCCACATCGCCGCAGGACGTTGTGATAAGGACTGCGGTGCTACAGTGTGAAATGATGATGGTATTCACGGTGTAGCTGCGTTCGTCCTCTAGGGGTTATATCAGATGGTTTCTAGTTTAGAGAGGGTGGCGGTGGAGAAACAGGTATGTTGGTCCGGATGGTGTACTCGGTTGGAACTGTGTGGTTAACAAAATGGATGGTTTAGAACATAGAAATACTTGTTCAGATAGGTCAGTGGTGAACGGTCTGAAAATCCTAAAGTCTCCTCTTCGATTTGGTTTAACACCTTTCCCCTAGGTGCTGGGCGAGAGACTGAATGCATGAATCCTCCAAGTCAGGGATTCCGTGGTGGCTTTAACGTCGACAAGAGTTGGGCGTAAGGCGATGGTGTTGCTTGGTACGTCCTTGCGGTCGTAGATGATTTGCTATGTAGACCTTTACAAGGTTCCCACTACTGCACGACGATGTGTCTGCGTAGAAAGGTGTTCACAGGTAAGGCTTTCGAGGATGTGTCTGCGTAGGAAGGTGTTCACAGGTAAGGCTTTCGAGGATGATGAAGCGCGAGCTCTTTGAAGAGGAGCTGCAAGTGTGGGAGGAGAGTAGAGTGCCCTAGAGCAAGCGTGAACTGGTGTGTGTGTGTGTGTGTGTGTGTGTGATCAACTCTTGTATTGGGGGACAAGGTACACTGGGTGAAGAGTGGGGGAAAACTCTTGCCCAAGAATTGACTGACTACTGGCTAAAATGGGTGGTCCTTTTATACCTTTTCCGTCTCTACACAGCCTTCGGCCCCCGTCGCACCATAGACCTTCTCTAGAGAACGATCCCAGCGGATAGAGAGCACCAATCCCCGAGGATTCAGCTTATAGAATCGCTGTGTCAGCAAATCCGGCGGGATTTGGTGTCAAAACCTCGTCGTAACAGTCGATTCCGGCAGGATTCGCTGACAGACCAGCAGGATTTGGGATGTGGACTCATTGGGTCGTGTTTCAGGCCTCGAACACGTCCCAACATGGATGAATCTTCCCGTGTGCTGTTGGTGTCCATCCTCTATCCGGCAGGAGCTCAGTGGTTGTCACCTTGTGGGCGGAGTGCAAGGATACAGGCCTCTTTGAGGGCATATCCCGAAGGATTCCCATGGGTAGAGCCTGTATCTTGTAAAGTCCGAACTGTAGGTGGTATTCAAGATGTCTGGGGGACTCGTGGTGCACGAGCTGCGGCGTAATCCCGTGGGATCTTGGTCGTATCGTGCCGTGGTGACAGATGTGTGTGAAATCCCGTGGGATCGAGTTTGTGAGGATGCTTGTAGCATTGGAATTGTATGAGATCCCGAGGGAAGAGGTCGCTGGGGGTGCGGTTGGTGTTGTACAAGGTGGATTCCCGCGGGAAGGGGCGCAGCGAGTGAGATTCCCGGAGCAATATCCAAATGCGGGTTCTTGTAGTCCAAACTGGGTGATTGTGTCATGTCAAGTCCGTCACAGCCGCGTTGGTGCGCGAGGGCATACACAGAGCGTATGGGACCCTCACACTGTACCTCTCTCTGCCTGCGCACGTCTGCTGAGGGCCCCGAGGTGCACCTACGAACACGAGTATATGCGGCCGCCGCTGCCACTGTGGATCTCGCTGGCAAAATCGCGCGATGGGTGGAGCCTGCTTGCTGCGCCATGGCTGGGATGGTGATGGTAGGGTTGACCCCAGTGGGGCGATTCACGCTACCAGCACCCCGCAATCTCTGTGCACGCACACCAGATGAAGTGCTGGGGTGGGCGCCCGCCGCAGACAAGATGCCTGTCATGGTGGCAGTGATGCCACAGGGCCCGGTAGAGGTCGCCAGCCCCTGCCCGTTTGGCGCTCCACTCTGCGATGCCTGCATGCGCGCAGCGAATGAGGCCCCCGTCACGGATGAGGCCCCAGATGCTGAGGTGTTGCCACGCGTGTGTTGCTGGATGGTAGACGGAGGCCCCTTGTAGATGATGCAGCGCGGGGGAAAGGCTGCTTGATTGTGTATCGTCAGGATTTGGTGCGCTCCAGAACGAAACATGACACACCAACAGCTTCGCCTTCAGTTATCGCCTGGGGCCTCTCTGGTCAGATGCATACAATTCAGTGGAACAAGAACCTTACCAGGTGAAAGCAGAGTCCCGTCGTCGTTCATGCACCATGGGCTATCCAAAGACGATCCGGCGAGACCGCGCATGGCGGGAGAGGAAGGAAGCACAGCCCCCGCTCAAAATAGAAACTTAGTGATTGCAGTAATAATAGATATTTAACGCACCTTCACCTACCTTCGCTCGGTGCTGCCGAAGATTCGCGGTGATATATTTCTATATCGACAAGGCTAGTTGATGCAAAAGATTCCAGTGCCTGTCCATTCCTGCTGGGATGAATAAGAGAATTGAAAGACGAGCGAAGACCCACCTGCATCCTGCGGTACGGGAGCTATGTCATGACGTATCGGCGCAAAAAAAATGCAATAGAGGCAACACATCTGTTGGCAACCGAACCACTGCACGCGCACGATGCTGATATGTGTATGCACGTTTCACAACCGAAGCACCGGTGTATGTTAACCTTTAATTACACTCATTTTTTGGCGGAAACTGGGTACACACCTGCAGCAGGTCCTGAACCAAATGCAACACCAGTAGATTCCATGTGAGAAGACTCAGGAGAGAGAGACTCGGGGAGTGAATGTGCGCCAAGAGAG